>JAQRGA010000687.1:0-10387 GCA_029237695.1 Conchocele bisecta | reverse complement strand
AGGCAGAGACACAGCGTCCTTGAGTGTGTCCACACCCCTCCCCTTGTAGAACTCCGACATTTTAGTCAGAGCCTCCAGGAACGGTCCGACATCCAAGTCATTGTAGTGTTGTAACCATTCTTGAAACGTCTTCATCCCTTTTCTCGGAAGACCTTCTTGCACTCTTTCTACTCAGACATCGACAGTAGGTACTCACCCTTAAACTTTGAGTACCACTCGGGATAGTTGGGCAGCCCCGGATGATCGAGCTTGTCCGCGCTATCGAACCACTCGTACAGGAAGTGGGACTTTACCGTTTTACAGTCGTACGTCTTAACCCACCGGTCGTACGTGGTACCGGGTCCCAGATACTGGATGATGTCGAGAAATCTAATCTCTGGAGTAAACAGAAACATCGTCGTGCTGGCCCTCTTTCCGACCATCACCTTATTCACGGTGGCCGCCAACCACTCGACAAGGTACTGCTTAATGAGGTTCAGGTCGTACCTGCTGCAGTTGAACCCCACCACCCGGACTTGGCCGATCCACGAGACGATCTTCTCTTGCTGAGGCTTCGACAGCATCTCTATGTCGGTCGGCAGATACTTCTTCCTAACCCACTCCCTGATGACATTGCCTCTCCTCTGCAGCTCGGTCACAAACTTTTCGACCAGAGTGTCGTTGTCGCGTTCGCAGATGTTCGTGCATCGTATCATGCATCGTTCGTGCATCGTATCACCCAACGACACCGATATAGTGACGTGCTCGACCTCGAAGGTCAGGTCTTTGGTGTGTCGCGTGGTTTTCGACTTGTCGAGATACGCCTCGAAGTCGTATACTAGCTGGTGAGGGTACAGAATCGTCTACTCTTCGCGCGGTGGTGGATAGTGGGGATTCCCCACAATCAACCACGCGCACTCCCACTTCACCTCCAACTCGTAACCCGCCTTCCTTATCTTGTCGTTTTGGATGTTCGTCCTCCTGTACAGCGATCTCGCGTTATCTCTCCAGCAATGCGCCGGACACCTGTGCCAGTAGCATCCGTGAAACTGAAACACGGTCTTGGTCTCGTGATAGTAGCCGTCGACCGGATCGCCGGCCACCCACCTTTCGCCCCCGTGACCGCATCTCGCGTGATGTATGTGCTTTCCCACAATCTCCTCTTCTCTGCTCAACCATTGAATCGACATCGCGCTCGCGGAACCCTTGGGTTCGAACGCCTTCTCGTATGCCGACTGTCGTCTCTCTATCCACTTACCAGGACATATCACCTTCGTCTTCCCACCCAAGCAGGTGATCGTGTGCCTGTGCATGTGAAACTACTGTGTGAACCGTTGTTGACATCCGGTGCACCCGTACTCGTTCGTCATCTTGCGGAGGTTCTTGATGAGGAACGAGCGACCTCCAAACATTCATATCGTCATGGCATTCTCCTCAACCGCGTCGTAGTTTGCGGGAGTCTTCATGAGGTACGACACTCCGTCGTCGGTGGGCTCGTAGACACGAATGCCCAGCTTGAAGTGCTCTTAGACCTTCTTAAGATCGTCCAGAGGGGATTCCCTTACTACCCGGTCCGTTATCGCGACCGAGGTATTCGCGAGCCAGAGCTAGTGCCTCCACACAGCAGCGGTCGGGTCTCTGTCCGCTGTGGATGGCTATGCACCTAAACAGACACAAGTAGTCGTCGTACGTGTCGACGGAATACATTCCCTTATTCTGTCTTAACCAATCGGGGAGTTTCCCCGCTCCCATAAGGAGTTGTTGCTCATCGATGATCATCTTCACCTCGACCGATATCCAACGAACGAAGGTCCATTTTGTGTTTGGTCTATCGACCTTTTCGATCTCCATTCGACCTTTCTCTCTATCGGCTATCCAACTCTCAGCTTTGGCGATTTCGTTTATCCACGGACTACCCGGTGAATTATGGTGAAAGATTATCGTATCGTCGGTCTCGATGTTCCTAATACGATACGAGCACGAATACCTCAGATAAAATGCCGTGGTCATCTCTGGACGAATTGTATTCATTATACGATTAGCGATCTCCCCGTCTACCCCACTCTCGAAGGTCCGGACTATCTTCCTCCTACCCCTATCAACAGTTTCCCTAACTTCGGCTTCTTCGGCGAGAATCCTGGGACCCTCCTCCACCAAAGCTCTGGTGATATCTCTCCTCCTAGGAGGTCTCCCCATCAGACGTTGATACATCCTATTGTAGTACACCTTCTGGAGTGCTTTTGTGCGAGTGCTGGGATCATCTTTAACACTCTGCGCGTAAGCAGTGGCACGCAGACTAGCGGTCGTCTCGTTTTCCAATTTCTCGGATCGTTTTTCGGGGTCGGCAGGCAGTCGTCCGGTCGAAACCGCACGACGCAGCCTCTCCTCGCGAACGACGGCTCGCGCATCACTTATTCTATCTCCTATAGCTTTCTTGAGTTTCAAACCTCTCAGGAAATTCCCCAAATCTTAGCTTGCTCTCACATTTGCTTTATGGTAGGCATTATGCTGAGTATAACCAATGGATTCTTATCTCTAATAGGGTGTAAGTTGTTGATATGTATCACAGATTGCTGTATTATACTGAGTATAACTTATGGATAACTTATCTCTAACAGTGCGTCATAGGTTGTGACTTGATATGTATGACAGGTCTGCTATGTATGGCAGATTGCTGTGTATACTGAGTATAACCAATGGAATTCTTATCTCTAATAGGGTGTAAGTTGTTGCTATGTATTACAGATTGCTGTATTATACTGTGAGTATAACCAATGGATTCCTATCTCTAATAGGGTGTAAGTTGTTGCTTTTTACGACAGATTGCTGTATTATAATGTGAGTATAACCACCTCTTTCATATATAGCGTATCTCATATATAGCGTATCTCGATACTTTGTTGCATGTGGTTAGCGCCGAGTTGATAAATCGTGTAAACTATATTGTATACACGTAACCTCGATCATACGAAATATACTCGGCTGTTCACAAACCACCGTTGTCACGCACTTAGCATTGGTGTTCCTATCCGACCTCCGCTTGTCTATATCGAGCACACACAAAAAAATATTCAACACCTAACTAGAACCATTGTGTGATTACATATACTGAGTACTTATCTCTAACATGGTGTCAGATGTGGTGTCATCACCATCGCATTGATAACTTCCAGGCGAGGAAGTATATGGTCTCGTGGTTCATGAAAACATTTTCCACTCTTCTCATCCATACCGTGCGAACAGTGGGGGAACAGCCAAGTAGTATATGGAAGTCAACAATGATACCACCTTCCTGATGGGAGCCACATCGCGTAGCGGGGGGCTTCCAGATGAAGGTGGTATCATTTTAATCCTCATATACTACTCAATTTGTTCCCTCGAACTAACAATTCGTTCCCACGATATAATAATTCGTTCCATCGAATTAATAATTCGTTCCCACGAGTGTTAATTCGAGGGAACGAATTGTTAAATGGAGGGAACTATTTGGTATTTCGTGGGAACGTATTGTTATTTCTTAGGAACGAATTAATAAATAAAAAGTATACGTCCCATGTGGGGCTCCGTAAGTACCAGCATCGCCTTTTTCCATGACAGAAGTGGGGCAGTTTGCGAGATGGTATGGTGGTATGAGACACGCTATGTGATATTGAACGTTCAGACATCTGCGCAAGTTCATTAAATACGTTTACAAAATTTACAATATTCTTTTCTAAATAAAGTCAAAACATCACAAAATTGTCAGAGTAAATGCGGAATTTAATTTTATAAACGTATTTCATGAAATAGCTCAGATATCCGTACGTACAAAATAAATCAAATGGCGTGTCCCATATTATGTGGCTGTGACTAGAGAAATTGGGGTTATGGCATCCAGTGTAGATCAAGATCAGCCTGAATCTTCACTATACGCCATTCCATCATTGAAACGCCCGTTACGTTCTAACAAGCAATATAGATCGCGGTCAGGAAACGGCACTGTGATACTTAACCAGGAGCTACATTGGTCACAAATAAAATATCACACGTTCCATTTCTCCAGTCACAGCCACATATACATAAATATTCAAATCACTTCGCTACGGACATGATATATCTTATGACATAAGCTTCCTCTTTGTCCAGTCTTATATCATATCGGGGTATACTGGTAAGCATTCAATCGTTCTTCTAGTGTATTAGTGTATTCAAATGTTGTATACGCTATAAAGAGTTACCGGACGGCAACCAAGAGTACCAGTGGGCGTGTTGAAATGAGATAATGGTGGCTCACTGAACACGGGTGTGTTTTCGAACAACTGAAACAATTTTCTGCATATTGAATGAACGACAGCTGATGTTATTAAGCAACAGCTGACGATGAAGTCTGACATCCCACGTACACATTTCGTATAAATGTCCCCCTGGTGACGGTAGCATTCAAACTGTGATTTTCATCAACAGCAACAAGTTCGAACTGTTCTCACGGTGTCCACGCCAATCTCCAGCCATGAAGGTGAGTTTTGTTTTAACCTATTACATACGGAATACACCTTTACGGATATGAAATTGTTTAACTATGTTATTTTATTTTTGCTACTTCTCAATGAAAGTAAGACAAGATGATTCAAATAGTGGTCACGAAATATATATCGGAGCTAATATAAATCAAATATTTAGGCTTTTCCACAAACAGAACGGCGTATCCTCAGCATGAAATGGGTTAAAGGCACTTCGTTTAAGATGATGTCTCAGATATACAATATGTACAAACCGATCGGATTTATTCCAGGTTACATAAACGAACGATTGCCCATCATTTGCACATCGATTTGCCATTGTTTTCGTTTTTTATTATTAGTAAACGATGCTTTCGTTGGTTTAAAAGTGTCGAAAAAATAATTTTCTAATTAAACACAACGGAAATGACAGGCGTTTAAATAGTTAAATCTCGAGTATTTAAACGAAACTATCGTGTTCACGTACAAAACCAGCAAACGATATTTTTAGTTAATCCAGATTTGATGATGTTTAAAAATACATTGCGGGAGTCTTGGGGCATACCCATTAATACGTTTTAAGGAAACTATTTTAAATATGCAAGACATGTACGTTTTCAGTATGTTAATACTGAATGCATTCCATTGCCCATTACACAAACATTGTAATTTTCTAGTTTTAAAAATTATCAAATGTTCCAGTGTCAGAGAATGTTTATTGTTTCACGCTATATTAGCATGATTAGCAAACTATACTTGCGAAGCTGTTTAAGTGTTTTCTGCTAACTATTTCCATGCGACTGTTCTGATCACCACCCATTTACTATTTCCATGAAAATGTTCTGATCTGACATTTACTATTTCTAGACAACTGTTCTGATCTCTCCACCTTTACTATTTCCAGAAAACTGTTCTTATCTCTGCTCCATTACCATTCCAGACAACTATTCTGATCTCTCCACCTTTACTAATTCCAAACAACTGTTATGATCTCTCTACCTTTACTATTTCCATAAACCTGTTCTGATCTATCCACCTTTACTATTTCCAGACAACTGTTCTGATCTCTATTTCCAGACAACTGTTCTGATCTCCTCACCTTTACTATTTCCATAGACCTGCTCTGATCTCCTCACCTTTACTATTTCCAGATAACTGTTCTGATCTCTCCACGTTTACTATTGCCAGACAACTATGCTGATCTCTCCACCTTTACTATTTCTAGACAAATGTTCTGATCTCTGTACCTTTACTATTTCCAGACAAGTGTTCCGATTTATTCACCTTTCACTGTCCAGAAAAATAATCTGATCTATGAACTTTTACTATTTGCAGAAAACTGTTCCCTCCACATTTACTATTTCCAGACAACTGTTCTGATCTCTCCACCTTTTACTATTTCCAGAAAACTGGGCTGATATCTCCACCTTACTATTTCCAGACAGCTGTTCTGATCTCCTCACCTTTACTATTTCCAGATAACTGTTCTGATATCTACACATTTACTATGTCCAGACAACTTTGCTGATCTCCTCACCTTTACTATTTCCAGACAACCGTTCCGATCTCTCCACCTTCACTATTTCCAGACAACTGTTCTGATATAAACATTACTATATCCAGAAAACTGTTCCTTCCACATTTACTATTTCCAGACAACTGTTCTGATCTCTCCACCGTTTACTATTTCCAGACAACTGGGCTGATCTCTCCACCTTACTATTTCCAGATAACTGTTCTGATCTCCTCACCTTTACAATTTCCATATAACTGTTCTGATATCTACACATTTACTATGTCCAGACAACTGTCCTGATCTCTCCACCTTTTTTATTCTAGACAACTGTTCTGATCTCTCCATCTTTACTATTTCCAGACAACTGTTCTGATCTCTCAAAAACCGTTTACTATTTCCCAGACAACTGGGCTGATCTCTCCACCTTACTATTTCAGAAAAACTGTTGTCTGATCCTCACCTTTACAATTTCCAGATAACTGTTCTGATATCTACACATTTACTATGTCCAGACAACTGTCCTGATCTCTCCATCTTTTTTATTCTAGACAACTGTTCTGATCTCTCCATCTTTACTATTTCCAGACAACTGTTCTGATCTCTCAACCGTTTACTATTTCCAGACAACTGGGCTGATCTCTCCACCTTACTATTTCCAGAAAACTGTTCTGATCTCCTCACCTTTACAATTTCCAGATAACTGTTCTGATATCTACACATTTACTATGTCCAGACAACTGTCCTGATCTCTCCACCTTTTTTTTTCTAGACAACTGTTCTGATCTCTCCATCTTTACTAGTTCCAGACAACTGTTCTTATTTATTCACCTTCACTATTTCCAGAAAACTGTTCTTATCTCTCTATCTTTACTATTTCCAGACAACTGTTCTGATCTCTCCACCTTTACCATTTCCAGACAACTGTTCTGATCTGTCCACCTTTATTATTTCCAGAAAACTGTTTTCTCCACCTTTACTATTTCCAGACAACTGTTCTGATCTGTCCACGTTTACTATTTCCAGAAAACTGTTCTCTCCACCTTTACTATATCCAGACAACTGTTCGAATCTCTCCATCTTTACAGTTTCCAGATAACCGTTCTGATCTCTCCACCTTTACTATTTCCAGACAAATGTTCTGATCTCTCCACCTTTACTATTTCCAGAAAACTGTGCTGATCTCTCCACCTTTACTATTTCCAGACAACTGTTCTGATCTCTCCACCTTTACTATTTCTAGAAAACTGTTCTCTCCACCTTAACCATTTCAATACAACTGTTCTGATCTCTCCACCTTTACTATTTCCAGACAACTTTTCTGATCTCCTCACCTTTACTATATCCATATAACAGTTCTGGTAACTTTCTTTTTTAGTATTTCCAGAAAACTGTGCTGATCTATCCACCTTTACTATTTCTAGACAACTGTGCTGATCTCTCCACCTTTACAATTTCCAGACAACCTTTCTCATTCATTCACCTTTACTCTTTCCAGAAAACTGTTCTTATCACTACACCTTTACTATTTCCAGACAACTGTTCTGATCTCTCCACCTTTACTATTTCCAGACAACTGTTCTCTCCACCTTTACTATATCCAGACAACTGTTCGAATATCTCCATCTTTAATATTTCCAGATAACTGTTCTTGTCTCTCCACCTTTACTATTTCCAGACAACTGTTCTGATCTCTCCACCTTTACTATTTCCAGAAAACTGTTCTGATCTCTCCACCTTTACTATTTCCAGAAAACTGTGCTGACCTCTACACCTTTACTATTTCAAGACAACTGTACTGATCTCTCCACCTTTGCTATTTCTAGACAACTGTTTTGATCTCTCCATCTTTACTAGTTCCAGATAACTGTTCTTATTTATTCACCTTTACTATTTCCAGAAAACTGTTCTGATCTCTCCACCTTTACCATTTCCAGACAGCTGTTCTGATCTGTCCACCTATACTATTTCCAGAAAACTGTTCTCTCCACCTTTACTATATCCAGACAATTGTTATTGAACTTCTCAACCTTACTATTTCCAGAAAAACAGTCTCTCCACCTTTACTTTATATTTTTTCCAGAATAACCTGTTCTGAATCCTCTCCATCCATTTAATATTTCCAGATAAATGTTTCTGCATCTCTCCACCACTTTACTATTTCCGTCCAACTGTTCTAGATTCTCCTCCACCTTTAACTATTTCCAGAAATCCTGGTTCTGATAAAACTGTCACAAACCTTTACTATTTCAAGAATCTGTTCTGATTTCCTCCTTTTTCCCACTTTTCTATTTCAAGACAACTGTAATGATTTCCTCCCCAGTTAAACTAATTCCAGAAAACTGTTCTGTACCCCCTTTTACATTCCAGATCCAACCGTTTCTTGATCTCTCCACCTTTTCTATTTCCAGACAACCTGTTCTGATCTCCCCACCTTTACCTATTTCCGAAAACTTTGTGCTGATAATCACCTTACTATTTCCAGAAATCTGTTCTGTTCTCTCCACCTTTACTATTTCCAGAAACTGTGCTGATCTCTCCACCTTTACTATTTCAAGACAACTGTACTGATCTCTCCACCTTTACTATTTCTAGAAAACTGTTCTCTCCACCTTAACCATTTCAATACAACTGTTCTGATCTCTCCACCTTTACTATTTCCAGACAACTTTTCTGATCTCCTCAACTTTACTATATCCATATAACAGTTCTGATTACTTTTTTCTTTAGTATTTCCTGACAACTGTGCTGATCTCTCCACCTTTACAATTTCCAGATAAAATTTCTGATTCATTCACCTTTACTCTTTCCAGAAAACTGTTCTTATCTTTACACCTTTACTATTTCCAGACAACTGTTCTGATCTCTCCGCCTTTACTATTTCCAGAAAACTGTTCTCTCCCCCTTTACTATTTCCAGAAAACTGTGCTGATCTATCCACCTTTACTATTTCAAGACAACTGTTCTGATCTCCTCACCTTTACTATGTCCAGAAAACAGTTCTGATCATTCTACCTTTAGTATTTCCAGACAACCTTTCTGATCTCTCCACCTTTACTATTTCTAGACAACTGTGCTGATCTCTCCACCTTTACTATTTCCAGATAACTGTTCTGATTCATTCACCTTTACTCCTTCCAGAAAACTGTTCTTATCTCTACACCTTTACTATTTCCAAACAACTGTTCCGATCTCTCCACCTTCACTATTTCCAGATAACTGTTCTGATCTCTCCACCTTTACTATTTCCAGACAACTGAGCTGATATCTTCATCTTTACTATTTGCAGACAACTGTTCTGATCTCTCCACTTTTACCATTTCCAGAAAACTGTTCTCTCCACCTTTACTATTTCCAGACAACTGTTCTGATCTCTCCACTTTTACTATTTCCAGTAACTGTTCTGATCTCTCCACTTTATTATTTCCAGACACATATTCTGATCTCTCCACCTTTACTATTTCCAGACAACTGTGCTGATATCTCCACCTTTACTATTTCCAGACAACAGTTCTCTCCATCTTTACTATTGCAATACAACTGTTTTGATCTCTCCATCTTTACTATTTCCACACAACTGTGCTGATTTCTCCACCTTTACTGTTCCCATAAAACTGTTCTGTCCATTTTACTATTTCAATACAACTGTTCTGATCTCTCAACCTTTACTATTTCCAGATAACTGTTCTGATCTCTCCACCTTTACTATTTCCAGACAACTATTCTGATCTCTCCACCTTTTATATTTCCAGACAACTGTTCTGATCTCTCCAACTTTACTATTTCCAGACAACTATTCTTATTCATCCACCTTTAATATTTCCAGACAATTGTGCTTGTTGCTGTGTTCGGGATCATGCTGGTTTCCGGCCTGCCACAGAAGAGACGTAAATATTCCATATAAAGCAATTGTAAACAGAACTCTGCTTATATCTGTTATTTTCCTGCATAAAACCTTTTTTTCTGAATAATTTATTATTTAACAACAGCGTTCAGTAAAAAATACACGATATTTCAACATTAAATTTTATGATTTTATAGCCCTTTGAAAGCAGCTAAATCTGTGTAGTGTCTACAATTCAAAACAATACTGCATCTTTACTTTCAGTATTGGAAACATCTATTATTATACCACTTACTATATTATGTGATAGTGATTGGTTGATTTGAGAACCACTGTATTATGTGATAGTAATTGGTTGATTTGAAAACCACTATTGAAATTGTCCGACTGGATAGGTACCGTGTACCCGTTAATACACAATATTTTGGGATATAAACACACATTAATAATATGCTTTCATACAATGTCCTTATTTGACCGTACATTATGGATAATACATCGAAGACTGTCTAATTAGAAACGCTTTTAATTTATTTATTGGAAAACCATATATTAAAGCTTAGTTCTGTATAT
>JAQRGA010000683.1:0-10178 GCA_029237695.1 Conchocele bisecta | reverse complement strand
ATTCGAAGCATGGCGGGTGTTTCATTGATGGAATGGTGAACAGTGCAGATCATGAACATCATGGATCTACACTAGTCGTAAAACCCGATAAGCCACATATTTCAAGGCACATCCACAAATGATGATACAAGTTAAAACAAAACGAATTTAGAGTGCATGCATATATATGTTCTCTGAAAGTTATCAATATTTTATATTATAGATTGAAGTTATATTTACGAATGGGACGTGGCTTATAAATAGATCAATACATATTGTCATACATCATATACATTTCACGGATCTTCATTGGTCAGTTTGACAGGTAAGATGAGCCCATGTTATCAGGCAAGCCTTTCAGCCAGGCTACTGTCAAAATGGCGGCGTGTCGGGGCCAAGTCGAAAACAAATAATTTGAGAAACCTATCTGCCTATGTTTCCGAAACCTATCTGCAGTGACAGGAAAAGAAAACACTAAGCCTAACCCATCACCTATCTATAGTGACCATGGTTACATTACAGACAGTGTCGTGGCTTCAATCCCGGGCGTGAATGTAACAGCAACGGAGGGTGCCCCGACTACTTCCATGACGTGTACGGCCACCAGTATAATGTAGATTTGACCTTGGTTACATTACAGACAGCACGGTGGCCTCGATCCCAAGTGGGGATGTCACAGTAACGGAAGGCGCTCCGACTACTGTTCTGACGTATACGGCCATCAGCATAATGTAGATATCACCATGGTTACATTACAGACAGGGCCGTGGCATCGATCGCAGGTAGAGACGTCACAGTAACGGAGGGCGCTCCGACTACTGCCATGACGTGTACTGTCACCAGTATAATGTAGATATCACCATGGTTACATTACAGACAGGGCTATGCCTTCAGTCTCGGGTGGAGACGTCACAGTAACTTAGGGCGTTCCGACTACTGTGCTGACCAGTACGGGCACCAGTATAATGTAGATATCACCGTGGTTATATTACAGACAGCGCAATGGCTTCAGTCCCAGGTGGAGACGTCACATTAATGGAGGGCGCCCCCACTTCTGACATGACGTGTACGGCCACAGAATAATGTATTTTTCACCGTGGTTACATTACATAGAGCGCCGTGGCCGCCATCCCTGGTGGCGACGTCACAATAACGTAGGGCGCCCTGACTATATTCCTGACGTGTACGGCCACTAGTATAATGTAGATATTGCCATGGTTACATTACAGACAGCCCCATGCCCTCGATACCTGGTGGCGTCGTCATAGTAACGGAGGGCGCCCCGACTACAGCCCTGACGTGTACGACCACCAGGATAATGTAGATATCACCGTGGTTACATTACAGACAGCGCCGTGGCTTCAATCCCGGGTGGAAACATGACAGTAACGGAGGGCGCCCCGACTACTGCCCTGACGTGTACGGCCACCGGTAAGCCGTCCCCCACTTTCACCTGGTACAAGGACGGCAATGCTACAGCATTGGAGAATGGACCGTGGACCTGGGCCAGCAGCCAATGGACATACACGTACAGTATCCAGTATCGAGGATGTACATCGCGGTCATGCCGGCCAGTACCGGTGTCAGGTCAATAGCGGTGTCGGCTCTACGGACACAGCGGACATGGAGCTGATCGTGCACTGTAAGTTACTGTCAACCTCTGCTAGCACAGTTGTGAGTCAGGCGTGTCTGCACAGGAATGCATTACAGATTTCACTGAATTAACGTCCATACAGAATGATAGTCGATTATCCATTGTATCAAGATATATTTAAAAAAATGTAATATGTTTAAAATAGGCATATCTATATGTAGCGTTTTGTGAAGTTTTGTTCTTTAGTTTGTTTATCATTATCAGTTTTTTAGTTGTGATCTATATGCTCGCGTTGGGGATAATGTCTAATTCAGATCCCCCAGATGTTGTGGCCACGGCGACAGTGAATGGTCAATATGTGGACCTGACGTGTTCGCGGTTCGGTATTCCCAGCATCTACCTGTACTCAAGCTGGGTGCAGTCGTGGCCGGGGTATGGGGAGATAACTCGGCCCATACTGGAGGCCACCACAACTCTCCGACTGTCCAACCTGACATATGCACATTCTGGTGTATACACATGCCGGGTTAGCAACGGGGTAGCACCGTATGACACAAGTGAGCTCATCAGGACAGCTTCTACTGTGGGTCTCACAATCAAATGGTCGTGCTACACACTATTATAAAATAATGATGTTATTTACAATTCGTTATAATTACAACATACGATCACCTCAGTTTGCTTTTGGAGAATTTGCAAACATTTAAATAAACAGTTCAATAAAAGTATAGGAATAGCCGCTCTACGGTCAGTAGAAATTCATAGACTATGTGTTGCGTGATGATGAGCAGTCATTACATTGCATGACCAATACATATTAAAGCCTTACATGACACCGCCGCCACATATTTAATAGAATAATACACAGTTCTGCAACATAAAATTGTACACAATGAAATACACACGACATGCCATGAAATGCCTGATACGGTTAGAAAAGTAAATAATATACACGTATTGTTAAGTATAGCTGTAGCGACCATATGACCCGTTCTATACCTAATCATCATCTGATTCAAAGATAATTGCTTTGCAAATGTTATGGGATACATGTATTACATATGTGTGGAAATTCTACTGTTGCTGTACGGCGCACATAGTTTCCATATCGGCCATCTTAGTATTCACATATCATCGGTTAGTTTCACCACTTGTAGCGTTTGACACATGCAGCAAAAGGTATGCCAGGTAAATTAATAAAACTTCGTACAACATGCTTTCAATTATCTCATGCCGATGTATACACCATGCTCGATGCATTGCTTATGGTTATGTCAAACTACACCGTGTAAACCATCAGGTCACTGCATTCACCTAATTTCAGTACTACATGTATGAAACTATTACCACATATAGTCTGCTAACAACACGCTTATGATGGTAGCACAAATCCATACAAACAAAATATTCCTTATTGCACTCAATACATTAGGCATGGTAAATAGTATGGCTGTACACTCAACATAGACTCGTAGAGAATTTGATTTTTATAAAAAGAATGCGAACATTTATTATATTAGGTATTGACTGCAACCACATGTATATATATGTTTTAAACATGTTGCACCTAATTGCATTATTTTATCTATCACATCCTGAGCTACCTGTGTCGAACGCTACAACAAGTGTAACTGGCCGATAGATGGTACTGGCTAACATGGCTCAGATGACAATTCAATGCACAGTAAAGTATACATTAAGATTAACAGGGTCAGATACACTTTATACACATATTCAATCAAATTTTCAAAGCCAGTGTCTTCGAAACAACATATGTGCGTTCTTTGAAGTTATTGCTTAAGCCGTTAACATCATAACTTCACACAGGTTACGTTGTTTTACCACATGGGCGGATCGATAGTAAATTGGCACGGTATCTGCGATGGAATTGTACTAGTTGTGGAATTGATACCATTTGCGGGTTTGCGGGCCGAGCAGTCTATGATCTGGTGATACCGGATGTGTAACAGCTACATGTACTCTGTCATATTCTGCTTTTCGTGTTGATCTAATTTACTAATACATACCAGGCGTATGTTTGAGTACGTCCAGTTATCGTTACACCAAGCAGTGCGGTACATTATATAAACAAGTTTGCTGTGAAGCTGGGACGCGCCGCTAGTGTCACCACCTCATATTACTCACCGGCCACACCGACGCTGGTTATCTGCTGCAAAGTTATCGGCAACATTCGACAATCTCCGCCGGTTGGTACCGTGACAATAGAGTCGACACAGATAAACCTGCCTGTATTCTGTAGCATGGTGCCGACAATGGGAACCAGATCAACTGGCACGTAGACCATTGTGGCAGAGTCCGGACTGGGTGTCTACGACATTGTCGTAACCAACGCAATAGGCGTTATCCATAACGGCCGTCGTAGAGGGGCGTTTATAAAATTACAATACGGAAGTTGTATCTTGCAGATATATGTGTTCAAATATGAAAGTCGTATGTGTATGAGACGTGCTAGCAAGCAAGTAGTTGATTACTTTGGATTAGGTTGTGTAATCAACCCAAAACAATATACTCGTCTGAGACCAATGTGCGCACGAAACAATACAGCATAACACAGTTCTACACATCACAACTTACTATTTCATATACGGAAACGGTTCCAAATGCAGAACAACGTATCACAAAATGTAGACACCATTGTTGACGGGATGCTGCTAATGCATGTAAAACATCATACTAATAAGTACACGCACATTAAAGTCATGCCAAAATGCTTTAGCCGAGTATATATTCCGGAAATATCACTAGCCTCATTTTATGAGCGCCTTTCACACGCTTTGATTAGAAAGGTCTTAGTAATTGAATATAATATATTCAATTACTAAGACCTTTCTAATAAAAGCGTGTCCGTGACATGTTCATTCACTGTCAGTATCGCTAGTACATATAGTTTATACTGTGTTAGGATTTGGTTTTCGTTGATCCAACATTATTCTTAAGTCAAGTTGGCCTCGTCTGCAGGACCACCAGACAACCCAGACCATTTAAAAGTGCTAAACATCCAAACGACACGTGTTGATGTATCCTGGCAATTGGGGTTTCACGGGGGCTACCCACAGACAGCTGTGGTACAGTACAGCACAGACGGGGTGACCTGTATCGACTCTCCCTCACTGGATACGGGTGTCAGTATCAGCCGACAGCTGAACCAAATAACAGTGGCCTCACTCAGTCTCGGCACTCAGTACTACCTAAATATGTATGCACACAACCAACTGGGATCCAGTCCGTATACAGAGATACTGAACGTAACAACAGGTGGCACAAAGGACGGGTGATTGGCAGTTGTAGTATGTTAACATTCTATACTGAGGTGATATATTATATATCTAGACTTTGCTCCGTATTGGAACGAGAAAATAAAATGACGATATCCTTCTAATTGCTGTACATTTAAGTTACTGCAATGTTTGTTGAAATAACATCTACATGTATTTTAGAATTACTACAATGTTGCAAAGCTACATTAATCTTTGAAAGAGCATGGATTATAAATTATTATAGCATCATTTGTCCCGCAGTCGGTTTTTAAGCGATACCGTGACAACTTGTTCACATCAGGGGCCCGTTTCACTAAACTTTGCATGACTAAGAAGTTTGTAAGCACAAAATTGACATCCACAATAAAATATTGTTCTAACAATCGATTTTGGAAAATATTTCGTGGATGTGATACATTTAATGACACGAACCCATAGGTACAAAACGTTAGCATTAGAGAAACACGTTAATGTGAAAATGAAATTCATGGAAATCTTCGTACGAACATTTTTATACGTTTACCACACTGGTCGTAAGTTTGTTATATACAAGAGGAGTATGCACACTTTAATGCTTGGTTGTGTGATCGTAAACTCACATCGTATATCAATATACGGATGGTTGTGTCGGCTATACATATAATGGTCGCTATTTGGGTTTGAGAAACGGTTATGGTTATTCGTGCCTCTACCGAACATACCGTACCATTTAGCTGCAACATAATTCTGGACTATCATTTGGGTACTCTACACGTGCGCCGCCATGTTTACACAGCATGTCGGAGTTGTGTTATCATTTTCAATGTACTGTTTCAATCACGTCCCGCATTATAATCATGTCTTGAACATTATGACATATGCAGTAGCCAGTACACCATGTATGTGTAAACTTATAGACTTTGCATATCTGATATAAATGCTACTTTATCCAAGTAAATATATTTATATATATTTCCAGGTTTTTTATTTATATTTCGAACCCAGTCGGAGCATTGAGGTGCAAGTAGTGATCTCGTTCGTACCCTAACCCATGGCAGAGAAGTAATCCGACCGGTGACAATGGTGGCCAGTGTGGGGGCACACACATATTGGGACACATCAAGCGAGTCTTGTCATATTTTGTCATCTTCACATTCCGTTCTTCATTCATATAACCCCGATATAATATATATATATAACCCCACCCTATAGTCGAAGTCTCACCTATAGTTTGCGCCTATCCTATATATTCCCGACCCAACGCCCTGCGTCCAGCGCCCAGACCATTGATTCGCCAGCGCGCGCATTGATTCGCTCGCGTCATTTAAACCTGTGTTGTTTTTGATGTAAAAGCCGATGTTTTGTTCAAAATTATATTATTTTCCAAAACGTCATTGCCCATTATCTTCCCAAGTTGTTAAAATTATTTATTTTTTCTGGAAAATCCGAACGACAAAGCCCCTTTTCGCGTGTCGACCGCCGAAGTATCGATACCACGGTAGACGCATGTACCTATGCTACATGAGCCGCAATAGCTCAGACGGGCAGCGAGCCGATTTTCGGGAATTTTACGAAGTCGCCTATCCAGGTTCGAGTCCCGCCAGCACATATTACTGTTTTTCTTGTTGTTTTATTCTCAGTAATTTTGTTTCTGTTTTGTTTTTGTTTTGTTTTTGTTATTACAGTTATATAATAACAATTACAAAAGCGAAAACGCACGAATGCATCGCACTATATATATTTGTTGCCGAACATTATCAGATGCTGCCAATAAATATATAGGAAATTGCATGAAAGTTGGTGCATAGTTTTCACTGGAATACTACGTGTTGACTGGATACCGCGAAAGTGTTGTGATTTTTGTTTTGGTTGATTTGTCAGTATTTTTTGTCCTATTGGTGTGTATGGTACGTTGAGTGTGACAATTGTAAATCTGCGAACAGATTTGTGAGCATTATATATGCTAGGCAAATACTCATACATGTTGTTTTAAAAACAAACTCGTGTGGTAAAACTCAACATAGACATGGGCAAATGAGAGGTGAAATATGGATTTGAAGTGAAACTGATAAACTAATGAGAACTTGAAAACATATAAAGTCTTGTGAGTAGTATAGTGTGATACTTCAGAAACCACTCCGCGCGGGAATACTGTGAACTTTGACTGGTGAAATTATGTGGAAAAGAATTATAAATAGTCAACAGAGTCATATAGTGTGACATATTATTTTGTGATTGCACAATGGCGGAGCGGGAGTTGAGAGACACACGTGAAAGGATAGAGAGACGCGAACAAATACTGTTGGTAGAGGAAAGACAACGACGGCTCGAATTTGAAATTCAAGAATTTCAGGGACAACGAGAGGAATACACTATACAACAGCGAATGAAACGAGAACGGGAAATGCTGGAAAGGCAGGAAAGGGAATTGGAAAATGATATTCTTGAATTTGAAAATCAGAGGGAGAATATGTTGTGAACTTCGCGAAGAAGTAGTGAACTGATGAATTTAGCACACCAATATACACTGGAATCATCACGACTGAATAGTGCCGCTAGTGATATACCATATAGTGTAGAGAGACAAAGAAGTGAAAGTGATAGACAGATAGGAATGAAATAGAAACAACCAGTGGGAACTGAGTTCAATAGAACTCGTTATTCCATGAATAGTGATTATTCCCATAGACCAGTGCAACGGAACAAGCGCATTTCTGTGGAAAGATTGATAGATAAGGAGAGAACACACATAAAACATATGAAGAGACATAATTACAACTGGAGATGGAACAACATACAAGGAGTTTAATAGAACTTGATGCGAGGATGAAAGCATTGAAACTGAAGGATTGTGATGAAAATGTTGGACAGCATGTTAGTAAGACTAGTGGAAGTGAATTGAGAAAGCAGGCTAAACCTGATGTTGATATTGGATTGAGTTATATAAAACAGGAAAAAGAAGGAACAGATAGACCAATACAACGAGACTTATAAAGTATAGATACCTCACGGAACACTGGCAATAAAGGACACAGAACAACAGCAGTAAATGTCGACATAAATATGGATTCTTATAGCAAAGTCATTCCGGATATTACTAGAAAGGAGACTGAGTATATAGTGGGTGAAATGGATAGAAAGTTAGATGTGTTGAGAGAAGGTGAAAAGGAATTGTACCGCCAGGAGAATGAACACAGGCAGACAATTATGGCATTGGCGACGAGGAAGATGTCAATGCTAGCTGTGTTACATGGCCAGAAAAGTGATGGTACCGTAGACATGAGGAAGGAAGTATTCCCAAAAGGAAGGAAAGTTCAAACGGAATTAATTGAACCAGGATATGGAAGGGAACCTGGTCGGTTAGAAGATATATGCTATCGAGAAAGAAAGCATAATGGTCAGTCGAAGACCGTTGCAATCACTGTGAAACAGGAATTATTGCAACCGGAAGAAAGGAACATAGAGGCAGAAAGGAATGAAGAACTTATGAGTGATGCACGGAACTTGAAATATGAATTGATGACATCCCGTACTGGACAGTATAACAAACCTGAAATATATGAGAATGGAATACCCGGTGTGGATGGAGTGACAGCCGAAGAGTTGGACTTAGAAAGACGAGAAAGGGAGTGCATAGAACGAGAACGAATGTTCATAGCCCTGGAAGTAAATTCAGAGAAAGAGAACAAGATATCACGGCGGAGAAATGAGATAGCAGAAAATAAAATGGAAATAAGGAAAAGGGAAGATACTCTGGAATTAGAGAGTGACAGTTACTATAGAGGAGAGGGTAGCAACCGTAGACAGGAAAGTGAAGACCGAAGAAATTATATGCTTCCGAAATTTACTGTGTTTTCGGGCGAGGAACCGAAACTCAAAACTGAGTGACCTACGAGGAATGGATTTATGAGGTCAAGTGTGAAAGGTATACACCCGGAACATCAAATCAATCATGCCATCAGGTAATCCCTCCATGGAAAGGCAAAACTTTTAGTATTGCCGTTGGGAACATCAGCAGCAACTGCGGACATGCTACATAGGCTAGATAATGTCTTCGGAAACGTGGCTACTGGGGAAAGTGTCTTACAATAATTCTACTTCACCAGTAAGCGTGCAGATGAAACAGTATCTGGATGGGCCTTAAATGCTAAGGAGTAAAGTTTTGGAGATCTCGAAGGAATGAAAAACTGAACAATGCCACCAGAATTCATTTCGAGACTGAACCCGATTTTGAAGAGCTCAGAAGGTTAGGAAGGGCAGACGAATTTGAGATGAAGATAGCAACCAAGGTACAACACCAATGAACACAAATCGATTCAACAACAGATTCCAAATAGGACCTGATGATGAACAATATGTATTCCCTGGAAAGACAAATGCAGACGTTCGACATGACACTGTTCAATAGGAAAGACACCGGCAGCGACAAACGATGTGTAAACAATGAAAACCAACAGAACCGATTGAACTAACAGACACCCCCGTTACAGGGCACACTGGAGGTGACAGCAACAGCAGCCCTAAACTGGAGAATTTACTTTCGAGACATGTCGGTCATGCGAATGAACCGAAAATTATGTTTGCAGTTCAAAGACTCCAGCACTCATTGACAGCGGATCTATGGTGACAAAGATTTCCGAAGATTTCTACAAATCACTACGACCACAACCTATATTCAGATGTGTTCGTATGCTACCGACGTGTGACCGTGATATTATGTTAGCACCACACATTAGTATTAGGATCGAGCGTCCGACAATTTGGAGATAAGTTTGGCAGAATCAGTTTCCATTCTTCATGCCATTTTATTGTGTAGCTAAAACATGACTATAAATATATAATGCATTTGAACCATCTTCATCTGTTTCACTAAAACAAGATAATATTGGTTACTCTTAGTTAACACGTATGTGAAACAATTGTGTTGTCCATGTATCTGCCATTCACCGTCAGTTACCAGTTTATTAAATTGTTATAATTCAACCGGCTACTTGTGAATTCCCAGCGTTCCTACTGAGTGGTGTCTCATCCCACATCCATTCCATAGAGAACCACAAGGACAGCAGTTCTAGTCATAACGCACAGGCTACCAGCTTGTAGTTTGATTGCTGTACTTCTCACTACATGATACTACCAGGCAATCAGACCAAAGTAAAGCAATTTTACAAACTCAGCCCTCAGTCTCAGTAGTCCACAGTCCAAGAGCCAAGGAGGCACTTTTAACAGCTGATACAAAATCATACAGCGGCTCTGCTCAACCAAAAGAGGATCATAACAGTATAGGGTACACGCCCCATAGCCGGCGCGTAACAGTTCATGGTGTCAAAAGTGGGATCTGAGTTATATAC
>JAQRGA010000681.1:0-11565 GCA_029237695.1 Conchocele bisecta | reverse complement strand
ATCCAATTAATTGAGAATCGCTATCACCAATCACCATCGCCCCGTCCCTCTACCCATCAATCACCATCGCCCCGCCCTCTTACCCAGCAATCAACATCGCCCGCCCCATTACTCATCAATCAACATCGCCCCGCCCCCATACCCATCGATCACCACCGCCCCCGCCGCTAAATCACAACCGCTCCGCCCCTTTGCCCATCAATCACCACAATCCCGCCCCCTTAACCATCAATCACCATCGCCAACCACTTACCATCAATATCCACCACCCCGCCCACTTACCATCAACCACCACCTAGTCACCCCTTACCGATCAATCACCATCGCCTCACCCACTTATCATCAATCACCACTGCCCCGCCCACTTACCCATCAATCACCATCGCCCCACCCACTTACCATTAATTACCACCGCCCAGCCCACTTACCCATCAATCACCTTTGCCCCCAACCCCCGCTCCACCCCTTTGCCCACCAAATCACCACCGCCTTGTCCCCTTACCCAACACCGCCCCGCCCCCTTATCCATCAATCACCACCGTCCCGCCCCCTTACCCATCAATCACCATCGCCCCGCCCACTTACCCATCAATCAGTGGGTACATAGCCAGGATACACTTGGCCTTGTCCAGGTCAGGGGTCACCGACCCGGGGTGACTGGGGCAATCAGTGGCCACACATGCTGTCTGTCCGCTCGATTTTCCACCATTGTTGCTATCCGAATCCTTAGTTGACACGACAACGAGCGCTATTACAAGGGCGATAACCGCGAATATCAGCATCGCCATGCCGCCATATAACAGGCGAGTTTTCTGTCCACCGGGTTTGGAGAAAATTGGGTCTTTAGACGATCCGAGGTTGGAGTGTCCGATTTCCATTGTTGATGTTCAATTGTATCACAGATTTAGTAAACACAAACAATATCACAGTGACTCGTGTCCTTCACATGTACCCGCTAGTTATAATTGAGACAGCCATCATGAGATTTTGTACCTAAAATCATGTGCGATTTCTCATGGAAAAATATTTACATAATTTACGATATTTTCAGTAAATGACGTTCGAAAGATGACAAAATTTGCATAGCAAATGCTATGAAAATTCCGTCATCTTTAGACGTCATTTACAGAAAATATCACATTTTCTGTAAATATAGTTTATGAAAAATCGCACATTGATCTTAGGTACAAAATCTTATATAGGAATTGCCAAGTCAAGTAAAGCAAAGACTTCTACTGTATGTTATAAAACTGCGGCCGGTTATTTTCAATCGGTCTTTAACTTTATTTGAGCGCAAATAAAATTAAGACCGTTTGGAAAACTGATTGAGAATACTTTCGTTTTTATATAGAACTAGTAAAACCAAATAATAAAGTGTATCTCACTTTGTCCTACATTTCCTCGCACCACTTTCCAAACTCGATGCATAAGTCAAGGTGCATGTTCACGTGGATAGAACAACAACAACAACAATGGCTGAAAGTGTTAAAAGCGCGCCCACTCCAAAGTAAGTATTATTTGATAGTTTCCTTAATATACGGTTATCGCCCCTGATATCAGTGTGGACATTTACGTCCGATATAAAATGTATAATAATGTCAATCAATACGTGGGATAATGGTGAATGTATGTTTCTTTTGCCAGAACATGTCATATCTACAGAATATACAAACGTATCTGTCTCCCTATTATAACCTGGCATGTGGGACCCCAGCTTTAAATATCGAACGACGAAACATTTCATACACCTGCTCTTATCTGTTAAAATCTCCATTATCACATTGTTGATTCATGTTCGAGTTTTGTTTCTGCGTTTACACAGCACATGGGCAATGTATGGACATGTGGATGTGATAACACAATTAGACCACGGTTCGTCCGCATGTACGAGGAGATAATCCACTCGCTAAAGCTCGCGGATTATCTCCTCGTACATGCGGACGAACCGTGATCTAACTGTGGCTTATCGCATGTGTTTAGTTAACAAGTGGCAAGTGGGTTATAAACTATTATTTTATAGTCCACATGCAATAACAATTTAAGTGAAATATGTTGCAGTTTAATGCAACATTTTACGACACACTCATATAATCCGCTATAACCGACAGTCGTCAATGATCCAATGATCAGGTACATGTGATAGTAGTATAATTAATATATGCATGTACACGTACACGTGACCTCTCCACAACAAAAACGGGTTTATGGGTGTTGCGACCAATATAGCATGCGTATTCGCGCAGTCTCACTATGGTATACAGTTCACTGTTGCCGTGCGCTGTACTGGTTACGATTGACCGCAAACTTTAAATACACATACCCACATATTATTTATTTTACTGATAGTGACGCGCGGTGGTATCAGGCTATTTTCATATACAAATGAGGCATGATCTTTGTTTAATTATTTATACTAATGAAATGCGTCACCTGAAAAAAATAATATTTTAAAGTATGATCATTGCACATTTTAAGGAAACACAGTTATCGCCCCTGCCATCAGTACGTGTGGTAATGGTGAATGAATGTTTATTTTGCCAGAAAATATCTCAGATGAGGTTTCTGGTATAAGGAACATTTTGTGTCTACCGAGTGGGCATGTACCTTTAAATGTGATTCAGGTTGAATAATAGTCGCCCTTCGTAAACGCTAGAAAATTCGCAGACGCGGTTTGGGGGTTGTGGTGGGGTGTGGCGTGGTAAGTTGGCAGGTGGAGGTGGGGGATGTTGTTCTCACGCACGTATTATAATAGAACCGAACAAAACGATACCAGGCTGTACTGACCCCATGACCCGATACCGCCATCTCACGACGCCAACATCACCGAATAACGATGTTTGTCGACACTGTTCGAACATTTGTGGACATGTACACAGCGCTCCAGATACATTAAAAATTCACTTATTTGAGCTGCAAAAAGCAAACAGCAAACATATCGGCATACAATGGTGATATCGGCAAGTAAATGTTCTCGATATCGAACTCCAAACATCCGATACAATATTTCGTCAACTGTTTTGGTCGGCAACGTTTGTTGTCGGACACTCACAAGAACTGAATGGACGAACTTACAGAGGGGTAACAATGAGGGAGGGTGAGCAATAGGGAGTTCTACACAGCTACTATTCTACATGTAAGTTGACGACATGCGCATAGTACAGTGGTGTCAGCGTGTAAGTGCACACACGAACGAACACGACAGGTTGGTTCCAACCTTTCGTGTTCGTTCGCATGTGCACTTACACGCTGACCCCACTGTATATTGTATTGCGCATTTGCTATGAAAATTTCGTCAAATTTCGACGTCATTTTTAGAAAATATCACGGTTTCTGTACTTATTTATCTTGAACAATCGCACACGGTCTTAAGTACAACATCACATGTTAGCTACAACATCACATGTTACGTACAAATGTTAGCTACAACATCACATGTTAGGTACAACATCACATGACGTGTCTCATGTTATGTATTTATAGAAACATAGACACACTTGGGGTGTAGTGACTTTATGTATATTCAGCACAATGGCAGTATAAATTTGTAATAGCAATGTCATTATGCGTAGACATGTATGTGGGTCAGCAACAACAACCACAAACACGAATCTTCCCAAGTATTATGTACACACATTGTGTACAGGCATGAGTGTATGTAGTTTACTTGGTAAATAATTATAGCAAAATAACAGTCGATATCACATGACGGATTGTTGTGAATGTATAGCATTCTTTCTCACAATTTATATTAGCATAATATATTAACTATGTTTGTTTATCATCATCAGTATTTGTCCGGCAAAATTATATACATTGTACATGTACTTCTAAGCACTGGTTGATGTAACATACCAAGGCATATAAATACAGTAAATACCTAAAAGTATCAATAAGTGAAAAAAAAGTAAGTTAAACTTTTGTTTTACTCCCTGTAGACTTCTCCCTGTGTTCTAACATTATTGCGTTCTAACAGGAGCAGTCTAAACATATTTTGTTCAACTCATTGTTCCCACTTATTGATACTTTTAGGTACATTTAATGTATTTATAGACCTTGGTCCGTTACTTCAACCTGTACTTCTAACGAGGAGTTTATAGTAAACGAGACACACCGTGTAATTTTGTCAAACTAGTTAATATGTGCGGTATTTCATGAAAACTATTTACAAAAAATACGATTGGTTCCGTAAATGAAGTCGAAAGTTGACGAAATATCCGTAGCAAATTCGGAATTCAATTCCGCATTTGTTCTGAAAATTTCGTCAACTTTCAACGTCATTTACAGAAAATATCACAGTTTCTGTAAATATATTTCATGAACAATCGCACATGTTTTTAGGTACAAAATCACATGGCGCGTCCCAATTGTTATATGTATTTATGGAAACATAGACACAACTGTTGCCGTTTCACTAAACTTCGTACGACTAAAATGTTCGTAAGTGCAAAATTATGATAGTCTGTAAATTTCACATAAAAAATGTTTTCTTGCAAACAATTATTGGATTTACATTTATTGAGCATAGACTGCGCTCAATAAATGCAAATTCATTCATTGAAATGTACACACGATCCTAAATGTGCACTTACGAACATTTTAGTCGTACGAAGTTTAATGAAACGGGCCCCTGGGGCGTAGTTACTTTATGTAAAATGCACCTACAGCGCAATAGCAGTAGAAATAGAGGATCTTACAAGAGTGATCATGAATATGATATTTATTAAACGACTTTACTGATTTCATGAGAAACGAGGCTATGTCGAGTGTCTTATGAGATCATTTAATACGATATTTATTAAAAGAGTTTACTTATTTCATAAGAAACGAGGCTATGCAGAGTTTCTTATGAGATCATGTAATATGATACTCATTAAACGAGTTTACTGATTTCATAAGAAACGAGGCTGTGTCGAGTGTCTTATGATATCATGTAATATGATATTCATTAAACAAGTGTACTGAGTTCATAAGAAACGAGGCTATGCCTCTGTAACGAGCTGATTTGCATTTTATTACACTGTGTTAATGCGCTGCCGGCGCCCATTGTATGCAGTAATAGTAGTATCATTATGCATAGACATTTGTGTAGGGCTACAAGGAAGTATTCATTATACAACAACCACAAAAACACAAAGTATGTATAGACACTAGTGTATGCAGTGTATAGTGTCTACTTGGTAAACAATGCTAGCACAATAACACAGGTGTATAGACACTAGTGTATGCAGTGTATAGTGTCTACTTGGTAAACAATGCTAGCACAATAATACAGGTGTATGGACACTGTGTATGCAGTGTATGCAGTGTCTACTTGGTAAACAATGCTAGCACAATCATACAGGTGTATATACACTAGTGTATGCAGTGTATAGTGTCTACTTGGTAAACAATGCTAGCACAATAATACACGTGTATAGACACTAGTGTATGCAGTGTATAGTGTCTACTTGGTAAACAATGCTAGCACAATAATACACGTGTATAGACACTAGTGTATGCAGTGTATAGTGTCTACTTGGTAAACAATGCTAGCACAATAATACAGGTGTATAGACACTAGTGTATGCAGTGTATAGTGTCTACTTGGTAAACAATGCTAGCACAATAATACAGGTGTATAGACACTAGTGTATGCAGTGTATAGTGTCTACTTGGTAACAATGCTAGCACAATAATAACAGCATGTATAGACACTAGTGTATGCAGTGTATAGTGTCTACTTGGTAAAACAATGCTAGCACAATAATACAGGTGTATAGACACTAGTGTATGCAGTGTATAGTGTCTACTTGGTAAACAATGCTAGCACAATAATACAGGTGTATAGACACGAGTGTATGCAGTGTATAGTGTCTACTTGGTAAACAATGCTAGCACAATAATACAGGTGTATATACACGAGTGTATGCAGTGTATAGTGTCTTTACTTGGTAAATAATGCTAGACAATAAACAGGTGTATAACACGAGTGTATGCAGTGTATAGTGGTCATACTTGGTAAACAATGCTAGCACAATAATACAGGTGTATATACACTATGTATGCAGTGTATAGTGTCTACTGGTAAACAATGCTAGCACAATAAACACTGTATAGACACTAGGTGTATGCAGTGTTAGTGTCTACTTGGTAAACAATGCTAGCACAATATACACGTGTAGACACTAGTGTAGCAGTGTATAGTGTCTACTTGGTAAACAAATGCTAGCACAATAATACAGGTGTATTCACTAGTGTAAAGCAGTGTATAGGTCTACTGGTAAAACAATGCTAGCACAATAATACAGGTGTATAGACACTAGTGTATGCAGTGATAGTGTCTACTTGGTAAACAATGCTAGCACAATAATACAGGTGATAGACACGAGTGTATCAGTGTATAGTGTCTACTTGGTCAAACAATGCTAGCACAATAAAAGGCTTATAAAAACGGTGTATAGTACAACTAGTGTATGCAGTGTATATGTCTACTTGGAAAACAATGCTACACAATAATACACGTGTATAGACACTAGTGTATGCAGTGTATAGTGTCTAACTGGTAAACAATGCTAAGCACAATAATACAGGCGTGTAGAGCTCGAGTGTATGGCAGTGTATAGTATGTCTACTTGGTAAACAATGCTAGCATCAATAATACAGGAGTGTATAGACACTTAAGTGTATGCAGTGTATAGTGTCTACTTGGTAAAACAATGCTGCTATGCACAATAATACAGGTGTAAAGACACGAGTTTGTGCACTGTATAGTGTCTACTTGTAAAACAATGCCTAGCACAATAATACAGGTGTATAGACACGATGTATGCAGTGTATGTGTCTACTTGGTGTACAATGCTAGACAATAATACAGGTGTATAGACACTAGTGGTATGCAGTGTAGTATGTAGTGTCTACTGGTAAACCAATGCTAGACAATAATACAGGTGTATAGACACGAGTATGCACTGTATGTGGTCATACATGACAAAGCTAGCATAATACAGGTGTAGACAACGAGTGTATGCAGTGTACAAAGTGTCTACTAGGTAAACAATGCGGTAGCACATAATAACAGGTGTATAGACACGAGTATCGCAGTGTATAGTGTTACTTACATGGTAAACAATGCTAGCACAATAATACAGGTGTAATAGACACGAGTGTATCATGTATAGTATTGGTCTACTTCGGTAAACAATGCTAAGCACATAATACAGGTGTATGACACTAGTGTATGCAGTGTATAGTGTCCTACTTGGTAAACAATGCCAGCACAATAATACAGGTGTATAGACACGAGTTGTATGCAGTTGTATAGTGTCTACTGGTAAACATGCTATCACATAATACAGGTGTAAAAGACACTAAGTGTATGCAAGTGTAGTGTCTACTTAAAGGTAAACAAGCTACATAATACAGGTGTATAGACACTAGTGTATGCAGTGTATAGTGTCTACTTGGTAAACAATGCTAGCACAATAATACAGGTGTATAGACACGAGTGTATGCAGTGTATAGTGTCTACTTGGTAAACAATGCTAGCACAATAATACAGGTGTATATACACTAGTGTATCGTGTAGTGTCTACTTGGTAAACAATGCTACACAAAATACAGGTTGTAGACACGAGTGTATGCAATGTATAGTGTCTACTTGGTAAACAAATGCTATCACAATAATACAGGTGTATAGACACTAGTGTATGCAGTGTATAGTGTATACTTGGTAAACAATGCTAGCACAATAATACAGGTGTATAGACACGAGTGTATGCAGTGTATAGTGTCTACTTGGTAAACAATGCTATCACAATAATACACGTGTATAGACACTAGTGTATGCAGTGTATAGTGTCTACTTGGTAAACAATGCTAGCACAATAATACAGGTGTATAGACACGAGTGTATGCAGTGTATAGTGTCTACTTGGTAAACATGCTAGCAAAATAATTCAGGTGCTCATATAGTGATTCATAAATAAACAATAGTAACGTATTAAAGGTACATGCCCACTCAGTAGGCACAAACTGTTCTTTACAGGAATTAAATAAGTGTATAATTGTGTCACTATTCAACCAGTTCTAAAAATTACGAGTGCCCGCTATAAAGATATATTCATTTATAAATGTTTGTTTACTGATAGTGACGCGCGTTGGTATCAGGCTATTTTATACGCAAATGATACATGATCTTTTTCAATTACTTATGCTAATTAAATGTGTCACCTGAAAAAAATATATTTTCCACAGATTGTAAAGTATGATCGTTGCACATAAAAACATAAATACAGAGAATAAATAGCCATGTTCGTTAACATTTTAAAGAAACTCGATTATCGCCCCTGATATCAATGTGAAAATTTACGTCTGATATAAAATGCACAATAATGCCAATCAATACGTGTGGTAATGGTGAATTAATGTTTATTTTGCCATAAAAAGTCTCAGATGATATATCTGATATAAAGAACATGATGTGTCTACTGAGTGGGCATGCACCTTTAAAATATAAATGTTATATTTTTCCGAATGCATGTATACATGACCTGCAAGGTCATATCGTGGCTAACTTAGTTTGCGACCAGTGCATTCGTAACTGCGAGTTTGTGCAACATGCAAAAAGGTGTATGATCAAGTGGTTACAACAACAACAACAAGTACTGAAACTTCCAGAATCCATCCGATTAAATGTACGTATTATTTTATATTGTCCTTATTACGTAACGGGTTTTGATGAAATATGGCGTATCAAACGCTTCTTGTTAAGCTGCATTTGGTGGTCTCTGTAGTTTGGCCCAAACTTCTGTCGTTTTTGCGAGGAATCGATTTCAGTGTCTATCGACACGGAAATCGATTATTCGCAAAAACGACATAAGTCTGTGCCGAACTCCCTGGACGACCAAATGCAGCTCATGAAGACGCGTTTGCTGCGCCATATTTCATCAAAATCCGTTGATTATTAAGGAAAATATCTAATAATACTTACTTTGGAGTGGGCGAGCTTTCAACACGTTCAGCAGTTGTTGTTGTTTTTATCATTTTATAACCACATGATCATGCACCTTGTGTAAGAACATGTGCGATTGTTCATGAAATATATTTACAGATGCTGTGATCATTTCTGTAGATGACGTCGAAAGATGATAGAATTTCCATATCAAATGCGGAATAGAGAATGTGCTATGAATATTTCGTCAACTTTCGACATCATTTACGGAAAATATCGTAAGTTTTGTATATAGTTTTCATGAGATAACGCACAAAATCACATGTCGCGTCTCCGTTGTCTGACCAGGGGCCCGTTTCACTAAACTTCGTACGACTAAAATGTTCGAAAGTGCAAATTTAGGATCATCTGTAAATGTCAATTGATGGATTTATATTTATTGAGCATAGGCTGCATAGGCAGCCTATGCTCAATAAATGTAAATCCAATAATTGTTTGCGAGAAAACATTGTCTATGTGAAATTTACAGGCTATCATAATTTTGCACTTACGAACATTTTAGTCGTACGAAGTTTAGTGAAACGGCCCCCTACTGTGTTGGACAACATTCCTGATACATGGAATACAATATTTAGATCCATGTCGTGCTGCATGAATGTGTGCATTGATCTGATGCTACTGTAAGCCGAATTATCTGTCTGTAACGCAGCGCCACTTAATAACTCGAATTATCTGTAACGCAGAGATACTTAATAACTAGAATCATCTGTAACGCAGAGCGACTTAATAATTTGAATTATCTGTAACGCAGCGCGACTTAATAACTCGAATTATCTGTAAAGCAGAGCAACTTAATAACTCGAATTATTTGTAAAGTAGAGCGACTACTATATGCATGGGCGGATCCAGCATTTCGGGAACGGGGGGTTGTCTAGTTGCGAAGGTAACTCTTGCAACGGACAGTACGGGAGTAATTGCAATAATTACCGTTCGCAACTAGGGGATTGTCCTATTTCCGAGTTCTTCGAAATGAACTTTCCTGTGTTTTACGGCATTTAAATTCGGACTCCAACTGGTGGTAAAGTGGGTGGCAGGTGGGTGAATGCGATGGGTAATTTAACGATCGGGGTTCATCCTTACCGAAATCCCGACTGGAGACCTGGTTTGGCCCTCGCATACGTCATTGCCATTTTGTATGTGACAGTTGAATCTGGTTATACCCCTATGTGAGTTTTACGATAATTAGTAATCCTATTTTAGGGGATGGTGCCAAGTGACTTTGATGTGGTATGAACCTGGAACCAGGTCAGGTGTTCCTAATTTCAGGGCTGAATATATTTTTGCTTGATGTAAATATTCTGTTCTGATTTTGGGATCCCCCCCCCCCCAATGTAGCAGGTTAAAACGGGATCGAACACGTTTGCCCGGCCTTACATGACCTTAGCTGTTGATAGGCCGTTAAACACCAATAAACAAACAAACAAAATGGTGGTAAACTGAACTGTGATCTATGTAAACTCCGTGGCTGAGCGGGGGGAGGGGGGTGGGGTGCAACCCCGGAACCCCACCCCCTCTATATCCGCTCCTGTTATGATAACTGATATCTGAATCGCGGGTAGTATTATATTACGTAAATATGTAACATTGTAGCGTCAAACAGCTATTAAGTTTGGATTGCATAATATTCTCACGTGCAAGCTGTATGGTACGGAGGGGACATGGATTTTCTTTTTATTAATTCGTTTCCTCAATTCTACGTCCCTTGCGGGGCTCCGTAGTATGGCAACACTTGTGTTTCGACTGCGAGGTGTTTTTATCGGTTGAATTTTGTACTGAACATGCACATGTATTTTTGACAGCTTGGAAGGCGGTTGTTCTTTACCACTGTAACATTAGCCAATGAGAACCAGTTGGTCCACCGGTTTATCTTGCGACGCATTAGACCCACCCTGGCACCTTCCCAAATTGGCGACATTACCACATGTCAAGGATTGCACCATTCTACTTCAATCCCATTGTATGCTATTCTTGATACTCCTTAGTCCCGTGTATACTATTGGTTGCTGATTACGGATTTAGAATATGGAATTGCATTAAAGATTAAATGATTTATGAGATAATTTAATAACTTAATTAATTAAAGTAATAAGTAAGAGTTTCAGAATTTGAATTTGTTTATTTGTTAATTAAATCACAACAACATTATACATTTGGCTACGTGTATGTCTCTAATATATGACGCCTATACGTTTCAATGATTTCTTAGAATACGCCAATTGATTTGATCATATTCCATTAACTTTGTTCAGTATTCCATGATTTACTTTACGTTCTGACAGTCAGATGTTCAATCAGGCAGATGTTAATGCAATTATACATAGACATGTCGTGATAAAATAATAACAAATACTGATACAAGTAATAGTTATATAATTACAATTATATGATACAAGTAATAGTTGTGTAATTACAATTATATGATACCAGTAATACATATGTAGTTTTATATAGTACAATTAATGTAATACAGGAGAACCTCTCTAAACCGGACTCCAATGAAAACACATGTGATCATATTGTTGATGAGTTTCTTGGTCATTATCTCAGGTGATAATGTCTGTGTCATGATCGCATAG
>JAQRGA010000680.1:0-11942 GCA_029237695.1 Conchocele bisecta | reverse complement strand
AGGTAAGGTTTTCAAGCGTACACACCTAGAGTCAATTTACAAGAAAAGGTTGGAAGAGGTAGGTCGACCATGTCCAAATATAAACACAACTCGGTTCAAAGACCATCTTTTACATAATCTTACCTCTGGTTGGCACAGCTTCAATAAGGGTAGGGATGTGTTCCTCAGCAACTCGAACACGATTGGAGAAGTTCTTGCTCAGTCTCACAAACAGTCTGATATCAATGAAGCTGATGCTCTTCTTCTGATGAGGGCAGCAGTAGAGCTGCGGAAACACGTTCTTGTGAAACAGGATCCTTTTGTTGGTTCATTTCCATCTGATTGCTTAACAAAACCTATCTCAGAGTCACTATTGTCCTTTATGGCCGTTCTGTTTCATGGTCCACATGCAACACTTGACGGTTCTGCGGTATCTGGTGATATCGATGCTGGTATGCACCATCGATTTAAGGTGGTATGTGGTCTTAGTCAGCTTATCATGTACAACTCAGTCAAAGGTACTTCTATTTCCAAGACCACTACCAAGATCCGTCATATCAGAGATCACGAGACACCGCTCCCACTATATACTGGAATCAAAATTCATAGTAATACGCGCTCCAAGCATCTTGTTGACACATTTCACTAACTAGGTATTTCTGTATCGTATGATCGCGTTCGTGAGGTGAAGGTGGCTGTTGCTCGAAGTGTATGCAAGAGGAGGACGGTGTTGTCATGCCTACCAATATGCGGCCAGGTGTCTTCACATCTGGGGATATGGATAATTTAGACCACAATAAGACTAGTAACCTATCAAACGATGAGTTTCATGGCATGGCAGTCACACTAACCAATCACTTATCAAGTGAGAACATGGGAGTTACTCGTGATCCAGTTAAAATTGATCCCTTGGATACTACTAAACCCAAGCTCCCAGACCATTATGTCATCGTCCCACCTGTTGATCTCCGACATGATGACATGTTTGTACCATGTAATGACGAGGGTGGCCCGGTTAGGCCGTCTCATGATAGGATACCTGGCTCCAGAGCAAGGGATGATGAATGGATTAACCATGTTGCTGGACTCCTGTCACAGGAGGATTTGGGGAAAGATGAGGTTGTGACGTGGTCAGGTTATCACTCCAAGTTGCATGATTCTAGCTCCATCAAGCCCCCGGCAGAGATCGGCATATTGCCACTGTTTCCTGACAGGTCTACATATCCTGGTATCATCAAACATGTGATGATCCTTGTCAAAAAGTCCATTAGTTTCCTCAAACCTGGTCAGACACCCGTCCTTGGCGCTGACCAGCCTCTGTATTCAATTGCAAACCATGTATGTATTATTGATGGGAGCACTTCACATCGAGGATAAAGCACAGCTTGTGACCGGGAAGTTCATATGTGGGTCTGGATGGGAATGGGCCATGTCTACCTTTGAGGTGTTTACAGCCGGCAGAGCTGCGTCAACCCTAGACGATCATCACATCAAGCGTACTAGATATGCCCACCAGGTCTCTCTTGTAGCTCTGTCGCTTCTCAGGCAAGAGGCATATGCTGTCTACTGTGAAAAGTGCAGGGTCCTGAATCATTTGACTTATGGAACACGAACCGTAGAAGTCATATACCTATGTTCAAGTACTGGTCCCAAATAACAGAACTGGAGCTCCTCCTGTGTCGCTTTGTTAGGTCACTACGGGAAGGTGATTTCGACCTCTACGTCCAAGTTCTGGACGAACTATGCCCTTGGTTCTTTGTCTTTGACCATTCCAATTATTCTAGGTGGGTGCCCATCCATGTGAAAGATTTGGTCGAGTTGCCTGTGAACCACCCGGACGTGTATACAGAGTTCAAGAAGGGACATTTTGTTGTCCAGCGTTCTCGTCACAAGTTCTCGCTTATGGCCAAAGACCAGTCCCATGAACACAGCAACAGAAAACTGCAGGCAGGTGCTGGTGGCTTGTCAGACATGTATGATGATACTGATGCGATTGCCCTCTACATGCTAGCTGGTCCAGATTCTGTGAGGCTAATTGACCAATTTGAGAGTCTACTCTCTGTGGGTGACACATCTCTCGCTCATCATGAAAAGTCGCATGCTCTCCAAGTACGCTTCATCACTGATGTAAAGAAGTTTATGGGTGTGCTTAGTGACCGCAGCAACCCATTCCTGGAAACCGGTCATGAGCTTGTTGTTATCGACACTCACGATGTCATGGTACCCGATGTGGCAGCATCACTGAATCAGGTAGATGAGCTCGGCCAATCTCTACATGACAAGTATGTTCAAACCAGGGTGCACACTGCTTCAGTCGCCATCTCAGACACCATTAAGCGCAACGGCATATATACATTTGCCAATGGCCCAGATGTTTGTTCAAAGCGTTCCAAGAAAGTGGGTGTTCTTAAAAAGAACACAGCTCTTGTTACTCAGTTGTTCCTTTCTATGCAGTCTCGACCAGATGCTGATATGCCAGATTTCTTCAGATTTGAGAATAAACGTGAGCCACCCTCTCTTGCTAATCGTGGAGGTCTGCGATCACGGACAAAATCCGATATTATTAAGTGTCTCGGTGCCCCTACAACAGCGAACGCTGATGCTCGTGATGTCACAGTCCAGGTCCTGAGATGCCAGCGGTGGTTCACATGGTGCGGCCAACTCGTGCAGCTACGTTCAGCGACTATGTTACCATGCATGTAGTTCCCTTCTTGAAGAGTCATCTGACTCCATCTGTTGAGCGGGTCGATGCAGTGTGGGATGTATGCCCAGAGACGAGCTTGAAGATACAGACCCAACTGCGGCGTGGTTCTGGTCCACGAACACAGATAGGTACAGGAGGCAGCACACCCATCCCAAAGAGAGACTGGCAGAAATATCTTATGAACACCAAGAACAAGAAAGAACTTTTCTCTTTCTGCAGCAAGAAACTCTCTGAAATCACTCTCGATAACGTCCTCATTCTTACAACAATGGATGAAACTGTTTTTTCAAACAAGCCATGCGACACATCAGAACTGCAACGCTGCAACCACAGTGAGGCAGACTCGCGTATCATCCTCCATCTAGCACACGCATCACGTCAAGTGCATAAGCGAGCATATGTCCGCACCGTAGATAGTGATATTGTCGTTCTCGCCATTGCTTTTGTCAGTCAGTTCAATTTCTCTCACCTCTGGATTGGTTTTGGAAGTGGTAAGAACTACAGAGATATTTCAGTCCATGATTTATTCTCAAGGTTAGGTTCATCGAGATCACGGACCATTCCTCTCTTCCATGCCCTTAGTGGATGTGACACGATGTCTCAGCTCCTCGGATGTGGAAAGAAGACAGCATGGGCTGCATGGGAGAGCATGCCAGATATGACGGAGACATTGCTAGAACTTACTGACAACCCTGACACATTCACAACAGTCTCAGTTCACATGCAGCAGCTTGAGCGCTTTCAAGTGAGCATGTACAGCAAAAGTTGCAGTGCTGCGACGGTGAACCAGGCGAGGCAACATTTGTTTTCACACGGATCACGCTCACCTGAGGCCATACCTCCCACACAGGCTGCACTGTTTGAACATTCAAAGAGGTTAATCCTTCAGGCTTGTTGTATTTGGCGACATGCTGTCACGTGTCATTAGGAGATCCCTGACTTCAGCAGGTGGGGTTGGGAGCTTGATGTGAAAACAAACCATTGGTTGCTGTTCTTGACAACACTGGCTGATGCCAGTAAGGCGTGTTCCCTTCTTCTCCATTGGGGGTGTCAAAAAGCATGTCGAGGTCACTGCAAGTGCAACAAAGCTGGGGTGCGATGTACGTCCCTTTGCAGGTGTGAAGGAGGCTGTGTCAATAATGTAACATATTATCAGTGAGAAAGTATATGCTAATGCTATTTGAGTTACCAGAAAGTCCCAAGACAGGTGATACAGGACAAACATAGATTGAATCTGTGAGTGTTCTTGCCAACAATCTTAAATTGCATAAAAAGAAGTTGGCTTTGAATAATGAGTATCATGATATGTTAGTTAAGTAGTATATCATGCGAAAATCTGGAGAATTTTTGTTGTTGTGAGTTTGTGAATGTTTAAAACATACCCATGTTGAAGTCATTACGCAAACACGTCTTATTTGGAATTAATAAATCAGTGAACTACTTTCGGCAACGGAGATAATCAATATCACGCGAACTATTTTCATACGAGCCAAGCGGATTGTTCTGTTTATTAGTATATATAGTTTTAATCTATCTCCTGTGATATATAATGATACATTACTTTGTTATGTTATGGGTACTAATACATGTTGTTTCAATAGCGTATCTCTGTAACGGTATCGTTGTAGATGGAGTTGCAAATAATTTAATAATTATTACGTTCAAATGGTTGCGTAATACTGATAGCACTTCTGTATAAATGTAATCGTCGTAAATGGCGCAATAGTCGTGAGGTTAAGGTCGCCGACTTTTATGATTTAATTACCGATTCCCGAAAGCGTCGGAGGTTCAAACCTCGACTTGGTATATATTTTTTTTCTCATATATATTATTTTTGTGATTTTAATATTTTCACAATTTTATGATTTTAATAAAAATAGCTATAAATTGATAGAAACTTACCAACGATGAAAGTGTCTGTCTTTAAGTAATATATACACAGACAGTTTGTTATTGTTTTTTAAGTTTAAGTAATATATACACAGACAGTTTGTTACTGTTTTTTAAGTTTGAGGTACTGTCTATACCATATAATGTTTTACTGTCCCAAAATCTATTTTTTTGGCTGTCACAATTAATTAATTTTCGGACAGCAAACCTTTTTTCTATGAATTTGAAATAATTATTGTCCTCCATCTGATCACAACACTGTTCGAACTGCGCATGTGGCTACCACGACCAGAATTCACTGGCCTGCAAACACAGTAGCCTTCGGCGTCTATTTATTAAATTATTATTTTTTATTTTATTTGAATTCCGCGTGAACGCTGCATTTTGTGTCAACACCATTTACAGAAATATTGGTGATTTTCTAAACGAATATCGGAGAAATGCGGCTATATATTTTGTGTCAATTTTCAACACCATTTACGGAAAAAAATTACTGATTTTTTAAAAGAATATCGGCACAACTAAATACATGTACGGTGATATAATTTTTGTCAACTTTTCAACACCATTTACTGAAAATATTACTGATTTTCTAAAAACAATATCGGCGAAGGTGTACTGAACTACTCTTTTTTTAAATAACTAGCCGTCTAATAGATCTGTGTATAATCGAGAGTATATCGTTAATTGTCATGTTGTCTCCACAGTGAGATGTTGCGGCACACATCAAAACGACACGTCAATTTCAAAATATTGCCTAATGGTCAACATTTACAGCTGTGTGGTGTCATCAGATCAACACCTCGTCACAGACGACTGCGCATTATCGATTTTTTCCCACACAAAGCGACGTGTATTTACAACTAGCTCTGTGTAATGTGTCGGGTGTAGCCAAAGACCATACATAAATTCGTAATTAGTCACAGATGTAGCCTTTAAATATAATCGATTTCCTTAAATTACGTCCGCAAGTTGACAGATATTTCACACTGGATTAATGGTGGCCCCCATGACGCCTCAGGTAAATCTTATTTTTCAATAATACGACTGTGGTTTCTTCCTTTTAGTGATGACCATGTTCCAGCCGTTAACATTTATTTAGCAGCATTACTTATGTAGTTAGTCTGAACATTCTGCAGAGAAATTTGAATTGGACGGAATCGAGCGTTGTTTAAACCGGTTCATATGCACAGGCCAAAATATGAACTGAAAATGGCGCTTTGTGTGACAGAAATCCGTACGCGGACGAATAAAAAAAAATGATTGTTATAAATATCACATATAGCGAAACAGCGGTAGCATCTACTGTTTTAATAATATGCATACATATTGTAATTAATGTTTAATAGTGATATACTTATGAATAATATACGATACTATGGTTTATACTCCAGCACAATGTTTTAAGGCTGTGTGATTTGCCTCAATATAAGCTGGATTAATTAATACTTATATTCATGCGCTTCATGAGAACATCTATGCATTTAAAATATACAAATGTTACTTAAAGGAGTATCGATATGATACATTTTAATAATATAAATATTGAAATACACATTACAATCGCTTACAACATAAGTTATTGATCGAAAATAGTCACTGCATCGTGACCTATTTGACCGCATTACCTATTGCGCGGGTACGCTCGCTAATACAATGTTTGCGTAATGGTGGTGGTCATATTGAATTTGCTTACTAGTATATTGCATGGTTATCAATCACCTTAGACAACTGAATCATCATCTTAAAAGATGGCCCCTAGCTCTTAGACCTTTCAAATTCATCCCTAAATATCTGACATGATCACAATTATTCATGCCAAGCGATTCATAAAAAAGTGGTGTATCATGAAAAATCAGAAAATGGTGGCCAAAAATGTAGATCATAGTGATTACAAGCCATCTCATGATCTATATCTACATGTTTGAAAACAGCAACCTAATAGCGTGTGATATTGAAGGGACTGATTTGTTTTACAAATGTGTAACCTAGAATAAATAACATATTTTCAATAATTTCGCCAATTTTAACCTTGAAATTGTGATTTGACCTTGACCTTCACATTAAATTGCAATAATAATATGGCGAGTGTGTTCCTTGTCACTGAAAATCCCAAAATAGAGGTATCGTTCATGATTCTACGATGTTTAGTTTAAAAGTTATGATGTGCCCAAATTCTGATGGCGGCCATCTTGGATTTGTCCAATATGGCCGCCACAATGGAAAATTGAGCTTGTCTGTCGGCAGATTATGAAATGCCATGTTCATGTCTATCTATGACCACATTTCAAAGAGTTTAGATGAAAATGAACGATTCGATCCCTATAGCATGCTAAGCCCCCCTACTATTAATTGTACATTAGTATTTTGTACATGTACTTTGCAAATTGGAAGGTAAGAACTATTTTACTGACCTGTATACAGAAGATTGAAAGACATTAGCGTTCCTTGGCATTTTGTATGTGACAGCTGAATCTGGTTATACTCCTGCTATGAGTATTACAATTATTCGTAATCCTATTTTAGGGGAAGTGGCCAAGTGACATTGGTGTGGTATGGACCTGGCACCAGGTCAGGTTATTCTAATTTCAGGGCTGAATATATTTGTTCTCGATGTAAATATTCTGTTCTGATTTTAGGATTTTCCCCCCAATGCAGCAGGTTAAAACGGGATTGAACCCATTTGCCTGGCTTTACATGACCTTAGCTGTTGATAGGCCGTTAAACACCAATAAACAAAAACAAACAAATCAACCCCAGGTCATGGATTATGTCCCCCTTTTCGACTTGAATTTCCCAATATTGCCTTGTAACTCGTAAAACTTTTAAACTGTACTAGCTACAGACCTGAAACTTGGCATGTAGCTTCCCTATGATGAGTAGATGCGCAAAATTGATTTTGATTTTTGATTCATCCCGCGGGTCATGGATTATCTCCCCCTTTTCAACTTATATTTCACCAATTTGCCCTGTAACTTGTAAAACTTCTAAACCGTAATAGGAGGCTTGATTATATGTATGTAGCTCTTTATGGTGTGCAGATGCACAAATTTAAATTATATTTTTGCTTGGACACTGAGCCTAGGATTATCTCCCCCTTTTGGACTTGGAGTTTTGCCTCATTTATTATCGAAGCGATATGTAGGGCATCCATATTCTAAGAACACATTTTCTAGTTTTCAATGTAAATATTCCGTTCCGATTTTGGGATTTCCCCCACAATTTAGCAGGTTAATATGGGATCGAACCCGTTAGCCCGGCCTTAAATGACCTTCGCTGTTGATTGGCCGTTAAACACCAATAAATCAAATCATTGTGCACAATACCCATAGTCCCCACATGCTGAAGGTCAAATTAACTAGAGGTTTGCTTTAAAGATTTTTGTAAAAAAATCCATTTAGGTAATGTTTTGTATGCCCCCTATGCAATAGTAAGGCGGGAATATTGCGTTGCTCTTGAGGTTCTGTACGTTCGTCTGTGTACATTTACGTCAACAAATCGAAAACTTTGTTTCTCTATCATGTAATATCTTCAATATTACTTGAACGATTGCATTACTATTTGGACAGTTCATTCACCTGAACTTGTGTGATGCACTCGCACCACCAATGACATAACCTTGACCTTTGTGACATTCAAAATGGTGCTGAAACACTTAGCCATTTTCTTACGTTGTAAGAGTTTCTCCATCATGTAATATCTTCAATAGTACTTGAAGGATTGCTTTAATATTTGGACATGACCTTAACCTTTGTGACCTTCAAAATGGTGCTGAAAAACACTTGGCCATTTTCTTATTTCAAAAACTTTGCAAGACTTTCTCAAATGACTTTGAAATTTGTGTAAGTATTGTTTTTTTATACACAATATCTAGTCTGCATTTTCAAAATAATTCTGGATTCAACGTCGCATGACAGGAATTTCCTTTTTTGATTAGCATTATGAGGCAGTGGCAGCGGCCGGGGTACATGTGAGCTCCAGCTCACTTGCTCTAGTATGTTCAGGCAATAAGTATACGGTATGTGGTTCAGGTAATCCGACCTATCCTAGTTGTTAGGCCCCCATATTCAGCATGCTCATTAATAATCATAATAATATTTGTTTTATATATTTCCAAAACATAAAGACCATAAAGGGTGGATGGGATTGGCTGATTGGGACGGTATGGAGGCTAACATATATGTACATTTCTTTACTTATTAGAGTACAAGTACTGTGTCAAAATCATGTTTTTGGATATTGAAGCATTTAATAACTTGAAAAAATAATTAAAAGTGATAATGTTTTAGCAGTACAACACACATTATCAAAAGAAAATATTGAAAGGTCAGGATGGCCATGAAATGTGTTGGAAAGCCATCTTAAAGTACTATTTTATTCTTATTTTAGACTATATTTTCCTATTTTATTCCTATTTTTTCACCGTGTGAATTCCTATTTTCCTTCTTTTTTTTACCAATCCCTCACTTGACTTGACGGCCTGGTAGTGGTTACAATGACGTCATTGTGTCTGTGTTAAAGTTATATCCCATCGCGTCGCAAACATGGGCTATAGGGATGCAAAAGTCGTCCGTCTGTCCATCCGTCACATTTTCCATTCTGGTATGACTTTGTTACCGTATGACCGATTGGCTTGAAACTTCATGTGCATGTCTATTATCCATATGTTCATTCCCAGCCCCACCCATGCACCCCCATGCCCAAGGTCAATGTCAAATTACTAGAAAGTTGCGTCCAGTAGATGCGTACACATTTCTCCATTCTCTAATAACTTCTCTACTGTGCATGTTTACTATCATCAATAGTTTGTTCTCCACCCCACCCATGTTTTCCCCATGCCCAAGGTCAAATAATTTTTTGAAAGTTGGGTCCAGTAGATGAAAGCGAGTTTCTTCATACTCCTATAACCTCTTTACTGTGTAACAAATTGACTTGAAACTTCATGTGCATGTTTATTAACAGCCATATTTACATTCCCCATCCCACCTGTGCTATCGCCATGCCCAAGGTCAAGGTCAAACAACTTTTTTAATTTGCGTCCCTCCAGTAAATGTGAGTGCGTTTCTCCATTCTCATTGTTTTACTGTGTAACAAATTGGCTTGAACTTCATGTGCATGTTTATTATCATCTACATTTTCATTCCCTACTCCACCCATGCTCTTCCAATGCCAAAGGTCGAGGTCAAATAACTTGTTTCAGTCCAGTAGGTATGTGCACATTCCTCCGTTCTCCTATAACTTCTTTACTTTATGAACGATTCGCTTCAAACTATATGTACATATTACCCATCATTCATATTTTCATTCCCCACCCCAGACGTGCTGCCGTTGTCCAAGTTGAAGGTCAAATAACCTCTGCTGTGAGATTGACCTTCAAACCAGGGATCTGGATGTGTTGTGTTGTGTGTGTTTAGAGTTCAGATGAGCTATTTTGTACTCCTTTTTATACATATTATGTTATGGCGCCATCTGTCCGTCCATAAACATTAGTCTTGTACATCGAACTAGTCCTACAGTTTTCCACTGTTCTAATTTCAGAGATTAATATAAATTTATTTCGATGTAAATATTCCGTACTGATTTTGGGACCCCCCCCCTTTTCCCCCAAATGCAGCTGGTTAAATGCGGGATTGAACCTGTTGGCCCGGCATTAAATGACCTTAGCTGTTGATAGGCCATTAAAAGCCAATAAACCAAATCAAGTCAATCTACAAAATTTAACATGAGCCAAAAGAGGTGAGGATGAGGAGAAAAATGTATACGACATTTACAAGAAACCATGGCGATATAACTTGAAAATTATTTATCGAAGAAAAAAAATAGTTTTGTAACTCGTTTACAAAATCTATTTTAGCCCCCAGTTTAAAAAAATGCACACAATTTAACTCAACCTTTTCAAATAAAAAATGAAGAGAATAACACGCATGTTATTTTGAAACAAATGTAATTGAGTTTTTAATAATATGATGAAATCTCTGTAAATGAGACGCCTGTTAGGTTGCCGTGGTGTCTAAGACAATTTACAATCTAAGATAAGTTACAGTGAAACCCAAGATTAAAACACGCGTAGAGCAGCACCAGTAATAGTTGTAATTATTTCATTTGATCCAGTTCGAACCTCAATGCATCACATGTCTTCTTCCACACTTCCTTACTACAACACAGAAACGTACATGTAACTATACATATAGAATATGTACGCATACTAGTCCTTAGACAATATAATATATATATCCCATGCATGTGCATAGGTTGTCGCGTTAGCAAACGCCGCATGTCGAGTTTACTTAGCAACCGTGGGAAAAATATACACACATGTGGGATAAATGATACTTTATTCTAAACACTCAGTGAATGCTAAGTAGTGTAAATGCAAAGTCACACAATGAAAGAGGACCATCTGGGCCCGCCCCCCCCCCCTTTCACTAAACTTCGTATGTAAAATGATCGTAATTGCAAATTTAGTGGGGTAATGGTGAATGAGCGTTTATTTTGCCAGACAATGTATCAGATGATGTCTCTGATATAAAGAACATTTTGTGACGACTGAGTGGGCATGTACATTTAAGGGCAGTATGGATGTGTGTCATCTTCCAACAAGTATGAGTTATTGAAATTTTCAAGTAATCTATCAAGGAATATAGCAGCACAGACATAATTGAAAAACTACGGCGATCTTTTTAATGTTTGAACAGGTTCAAAGTTCAATGTCAAAAGGAACAGCTTAGGCTCAGCCAATCAAACTGCTTGATTGCGAGACGGCGTTGTCAACAGATGTTCAGAAACGTTGATAATCTGGGCAATATTAACGCAGCCGGTTGTGTACCAATACGCATCCGGGTGGGACGGACGTTATTCAGTGCTAGATAATATGCTGGATGGTCCGGTGTAAACACATTTCCATTTCTCGAAAGGGAGCAATACATCATTTTGTAGGTGCGTGTATATTAGACGTTATCAGTTCATTATCACCGGCGAATGACATAATAATGCGTTTGAAAATGCGCTTCAGAGAGGAACTAATGATGACGACAGCAGAATGGGCGGAGACATACGGAGCTTTTTTTCAATTAATTCATTCACACAAAATAACAATTCGTTCCCACGAAATAACAATTCGTTCCCTCAATTTAACAATTCGTTCCCACGAAATTAATTCGTGGTTACGAATTGTTATATCATGGAAACCAATTGATAATTCGAGGGAACGAATTGTTATATTGTGGGAACGAATTGTTAATTCGAAGGAACGAATTGTTAAATTGAGGGAACGAATTTGGAATGAATTAATAAAACAAATCCATGTCCCCTGCGGGACTCCGTAGAGACATGAGACTGTGACTACAAAACTTTCTAAAACAATGATCTC
>JAQRGA010000068.1:0-67324 GCA_029237695.1 Conchocele bisecta | reverse complement strand
ACAGCCATTTTGGCTGTGATAATGTAATAAATTCAGTCATAATAATTCTGCATACTTTTAATCATCAAATATATGCAGTCGTTAGATCTATATGAAATAATGCATTTTAGGAAAAATAAATGATTACTCCCTCAAAGTATACTTTGCTAGATAAGTATACTTTGCAATGTTGGTGAAATCGGCTACTCGTCTCCTATCACATTCTTGCCACCTTTGAAGGCTTTTTATCGTTTGTTAGAAGCACAATACCGGTAGGTGTTTCACTGACTGAATGGCGAACAGTGCAGACCCTGACCAGACAGGGCAGATGCGCAGGCTGGTCTGGCTCTACACTGGTCACAAATTCCATAAGCCCCATTTCTCCAATCACTATCACATATCAGGTCATGTATGTGTTAAAGTAAACGTATGGCTGTAATCGTGATTCATATACATGTAAGTACCACTTCCTGTGGGCGAACAATTTTTCAAGAGGTCTACTAAATTATTTTTTATTTAATGTACATGTATATATGCTATGCAGGGGAAAATATCAATCTTTTTTTTTCTTCATTTTAGGCATGAACAAAATATATAAGCTAAACAAAATTGTGTTACTCCCTCTATAAGACTTTTAAGTGTTATACAGGGAGTAACACAATTTGTTTAGCTTATTTTTTGTTCAATGTACATGTATTTATAGACCTCGGTCCGTTACTTCAACCTGTGGTTATGGCGTTTTAATTTTGTGTACAATTTATAATACAGATGTCCACCACCTCCACTGGGTGGCGACTAAAAAGGTAAATAAAAAGGCATGATTATGAAAATGTAATCCCAGACAATCCTGCCCATTTATAGTCTAATAATGGTCTACTTTGTTTGCCATTCAATACGCGATTTATTCTTGCCCGACATCCATATTTGGCTGCAGGGGTGATATCTAGCATAAGAAGCTATGCTGGTAAACTAACAACAAATGTTCATGTCAGTTTGTCTCACCATAACGTACACGGAAGCTCGTTAACATTACTTCGCCAAGTGAAGTATTCTCATTGGTCATTACACATCAGCAGACCGCACTTATTGAATAGTTTGCTTCTAAATGAACACATCTTGGTATTTCATTAGAATTGTCTCCAAGGAGACAATTCTAATGAAATACCAAGATGTGTTTTCATGGAAAAATAGGAAAATATGCTATACTTGTGGTCTTATTATTGTTTTCTGTAACATGATAAAGATGTTTAATTGCTTTTTGATATTCACTACTTCTGATTTCAATTGGGTTTTTGGCAATTTTAATTGAGCACTGTCCTCCTATCGGATACTTAGCTGCAAATGCCAGTAAAAACTGTATCAACATAAATCATGAAACGATGTGAAAATTATCCAAACTGGAATCACATGACAAAAATACTTGTTTACATGAATAGAATAAGACGTCTGTGAAAAAGGAACACATATGGTTTCTGTTATCGTTATTATTCCGTAAAATTCTGCTGATAAACAAAGCGATGATGGGAAATTCTAAATATGTTTTCTCTTTTTCTATGATACATATATCAGAGCTCCAGTTAAGGTGCGTAATTTGGAGGTAAATTTCTTATTTCTCCATCAAAAATGGCAAGTTGGGAGTGCTTTAGAATCATCTCAATGAGACGATTCTAAAGCACTCCCAACTTGCCATTTTTGATGAAGAAATAACAATATTTCACCCCAAGTTGGTCAAATTACGCACCTTAACTGGAGCTCTGATGTATGCGACCTGCCAAAACAAACAAGAGGCCCAAATGGGCCTGTATCGCTCACCTAAAAGCCTCCATAGTGGTTATCTTGATTTCACAAAGACTCTTCACTTACAACTTCAAATGTTCCACAGAATTTGTTGGTACCTTCTGATCTAACATATATTGCGAATGTGCCACCATATGAACAAATCTGAATCAGCGTTAACTATCGATCATTCATACAAAGTTTCGTCGAAATCGGCCTGGCGGTTTGTGAGAAGAATTTTTTTTGACAATTTGACCTACTTTTCAACGGCGGACATCTTGAATTTGGTGATGACCTCCATTTTGACAAAAATGAACAGGCTTCACCAACAAACCATTTCAGTTAAGTTTGGTCAATATCAGCCAAGCAGTTCACAAGAAGAAGTCCTTTGAAATCTTTAGTAAAAGAACAACCTTTTGACCTGTCGGCGGCCATCTTGGATGACGTAATCATCTGATTTTGGCAAAACATGCTCCAGAGTGATCGCCTCGTCGATACCTTGGATTGGATATATTATATGACCATATTCGGTCAAAAATATAATTTGACCCCTAGTTGACCCCTCGGGCCACGCCCATTTTTGACCCAGGTGCCACCATATGAACAAATCTGAAACAGCGTTAAATATCAATCATTCACACCAAGTTTCGTCGAAATCGGCCTGGCGGTTTGTGAGAAGATTTTTTGACAATTTGACCTACTTTTCAACGGCGGACATCTTGGATTTGGTGATGACCTCCATTTTGACAAAAATGAACAGGCTTCACCAACAAACCATTTCAGTTAAGTTTGGTCAATATCGGCCAAGCAGTTCACAAGAAGAAGTCCTTTGAAATCTTTAGTAAAAGAACAACCTTTTGAACTGTCAGCGGCCATCTTGGATGACGTAATCATCTGATGTTGGCAAAACATGCTCCAGAGTGATCGTCTCGTCAATACCTTCGATTTGATATATTATATGACTATATTCGGTTAAAAATAAAATTTACCCCTATTTGACCACTCGGGCGACGCCCATTTTTGATCAAGGGGCCACCATATGAACAAATCTGAAACAGCGCTAACTATCAATCATTCATACCCAGTATCGTCGAAATCTGCCTGGTGGTTCGTGAGAAGATTTTTTAAGAATTTGACCAATTCTCTCAACGGCGGCCATCTTGGATTTGGTGATGACCTCCATTTTAACAAAATGAACAGGCTTCAACCACAGACCATTACAGTTTAAGTTTGGCCAATATCGGCAAAGCAGTTTACAGAAAAAGACGTTTGAAATCTTTAGTAAAAGAATGACCATTTGAACTATCGGTGGCCATCTTGGATGACGTAATCATATGATTTAGACAAAAAATGTTCCAGAGTGATAGTCTCATCAATACCTTCGATTTGATATATGACATGACTATATTCGGTTAAAAATAAAATTTGACCCCTATTTGACCCCTCGGGCGACGCCCATTTTTGACCCACGGTCCACCATATGAACAAATCTGAAACAGCACTAACTATCGATCATTCATACCAAGTATCATCGAAGTCGGCCTGGCGGTTCGTGAGAAGAAGATTTTTTATGAATTTGACCTACTTTTCCATGGCGGCCATCTTGGATTGTCGATGACCTCCATTTTAACAAATCTGAAATGGCATCACCCATATATCATCCCTGTGAAGTTTAACCAATATCGGCTCAGCAGTTCGGGAGAAGAAGATGATTGAAAATGTTCACGGACGGACGGACGGACGGACGGACGACGGACACTTTGCCATAACAATAGCTCACATGAGCTTTGCTCAGGTGAGCTAAAAAGAGATATAGTAGACGGAAAAACTTTAACCAAAAAACTTTAACCAAAAAACTTTCACCGGACACACGGACGTACGGACACACGGACGTACGCCAAAGTGGTGACTATATCGTGCTTTCCGCAAGCGGGCGTGACAATGATGATAAACACCCATGTGAAGTTTCAAGGTAATGGGCGAAGCAGTTGCAGAGATATAGTATAAGGAAAAACTTTAACCAAAAAACTTTAACCAACAATTTCAAAGTAATTAGACCTTGGGCACAGGGGCCGCATGGGAGGGGGTAGAATGAAAATATAGATGATGATAAACACCCATGTGAAGTTTCAAGGTAATGGGCGAAGCAGTTGCAGAGATATAATGTAACGAAAAACTTTAACCAAAAATTTCAAAGTAATTAGACCTTGACATTGGGCACAGGGGCCGCACGGTAGTGGGGTAGAATGAAAATATAGATGATGATAAACACCCATGTGAAGTTTCGAGGTAATGGGCGAAGCAGTTGCAGAGATATAGTATAACAAAAAACCTTTAACCAAAAACTTTAACCAAACATTGAAAGTAATTAGACCTTGACATTGGGCACAGGGGCCGCACGGTAGGGGGGTAGAATGAAAATATAGATGATGATAAACACCCAATTTCGAGGTAATGGGCGAAGCAGTTGCAGAGATATAGTATAACGAAAAACTTTAACCAAAAAACGTTAACCAAAAACTTTAACCAACAATTTCAAAGTAATTAGACCTTGACATTGGGCACAGGGGCCGCACGGTATGGGGTAGAATGAAAATATAGACAATGATAAACACCCATGTGAAGTTTCAAGGTAATGGGCGAAGCAGTTGATGAGATATAGTATAACGAAAAACTTTAACCAAAAAACTTTAACCAACAATTTCAAAGTAATTAAACCTTGACATTGGGCACAGGGGCCGCACGGTATGGGGTAGAATGAAAATATAGACAATGATAAACACCCATGTGAAGTTTCAAGGTAATGGGCGAAGCAGTTGATGAGATATAGTATAACGAAAAACTTTAACCAAAAAACTTTAACCAAAAACTTTAACCAAAAGTTTCAAAGTAATTAGACCTTGACATTGGGCACAGGGGCCGCACGGTAGTGGGGTAGAATGAAAATATAGACAATGATAAACACCCATGTGAAGTTTCAAGGTAATGGGCGAAGCAGTTGATGAGATATAGTATAACGAAAAACTTTAACCAAAAAACTTTAACCAAAAACTTTAACCGGACACACGTACGTACGTACGTGCCAAAGTGCCGACTATATCGCGCTTTCCGCAAGCGGGCGCGACAAAAACTTTAACCAAAAACTTGAACCAAATATTTCAAAGTACTGTAATTAGACCTGGACATTGGGCACAGGGGCCGCACGGTTGAGGGGTAGATTGAAAATATAGACAATGATTAAACACCCATGTGAAGTTTCAAGGTAATGAGCGAAGCAGTTGCAGAGATATAGTATAACGAAAAACTTTAACCAAAAAACTTTAACCAAAAACTTTAACCGGACACACGTACGTACGAAGTGCCGACTATATCGCTCTTTCCGCAAGCGGGCACGACAAAAATGATGTTCACTTTTGCGCCAAATGAATCACGTAATTCTAGTCATCATATGATCGTCATTTCAATCAGGTAAGCGGTAATGTTAATACAATGACTGTATATATTGTCACTTCTTCTGGTGTTAATGTACCAACTCGCATTGTCACAGAATAGTTTCCCCCTTCCCACATATCCACAACTCCTTATTAGTTATAGCCATTACCTTGTATTCCCCGCATCCCCACTCCCCACAAATAAGAAAACCGGCCCATATGGGTACCGGTAATTCTTTGTTCGCAGACTGCAAAACCCCGGTATAATAATATGCACCCCATCCTGAGGTACATAAACATGGACCGGTGGCGGATATTAGGGGTATAAAGGTGTTTGCCAAGCCCCAGAACGGCCTCATCAGGGCAAAGACTAGTCGCCATTAATTAATTTGTGTATTTATTTTCATATGTCACGTAGGCCCGCGTGTATTCGTAGCGATGTTTATAATTACTGGTACATACATGTATTCTGATAAATGTGAAACATAAGTGACCATGAGTATATATACCAGATGGCCGCGGCCTGCATGTCGAGCCCGCCGAGGCATTTCATGGTATTTTAAAAAAATTTAACGCAGATTTCGGACGGAAGGACGGACGCACGGACACCCGGACGTTATTGTGATTACTATGTCTCGCTTTCTGCAAGCGGGCGCGACAAAAACTGACTGTTCCGCGCATCCTATAACGTTGAACAGCCAGTGAAGTTATGCATCGGTAAAGACATTGATCAGCATTTACAGATGGAGATACACGTTTTTGTTTTCGCTGCTGCATATGCATTAAGCCCGGTTTTGTCCAATCGCGTGTCGCATCCATGTGCGCGTGTAACCATAACTGACTGTGAGATGTCGGCCGCATCTAAAGATCCTAACTTCAAAACAGCGTTTAAAGGTCAAAATTTCATACTCGACGACTACGCGTGTTGTAGTGATTTCACACACATTTCTTTGCGATATTCACGGCTCTGAACTTATCTCACATCGCATGGTCAGTTTTCGCATATATTCATAATTGATATAAAATTAATAATAACGATTAATCTGTAAATGAAGTTGAAACTTTACAGAAATATGTTGCAGGTGCAAAATTAGTCCGAAAACAAAACAAGAAAAATATGGAATGATAGGAAAACAATTTTAAACCAGACCCACGGGCGGTCACATAGTTCAAACATTCATGATTATCAAATGCGCGCCGGGATATGCGCGATGGGATGAACATATTAATTAGTGATTTCAGTGCAGAAAAACTGTGGGTATATTTGTTGCTGTTGTTAACGTCAACAATCGTTTGTATTTATGTTGTTAACAATGCAAATGTGTCGTATTAGCGACAGTATTAAATTATTTTAATACTAGTAAACTTGTCAACGCCCTGGTGGAGTTAGTTGCGTACAATACAAAACAATCAAAGTACTGAAATATGTTATGTCCACAAAAACTGATCACTTGCGGAACTAGAGACTGAAAGTTGCATATTTTCTCAATCATCATCCAGAGGCAAATGTACTGTGCTGGTGCAAACCCATTCCCATTCACACGTTTTCTCTTGAATAAATTACTGTTTGTAACTCCCAGAAAAAAAATGTACGAACTTGGTGGCTAACTGGTCACTGCTAAAGATAATAGCTGCTGTATTCATACGCTCGAAATGTCTTGATTCGTATTTTCCAAAATTTAACTGATAAACTGAGCCCAAAAATGTGCTATCTCAAAGGAGATAACATATAATCAAAGTAATGAAAGTACTGAAACTAGGTTAGCTCCACAAGATTACTAACTCTTATTATGTATTTATATAATGATGTTTAATGGCTTACCATCAGTTAAAGTCATTTTAGGTCGGTTAACAGGGTCAAATCCCATATTACATGTGTATGGATAGAACGTTAATCCCAAAATCAGAACAGAATATTTACAGAAAATAATATATAGTCAGTGTACATGGCTTTGCATACTTTACATGTATTTTGATAATAATCAGATACAAGTATACAAATAAAGTTCGCCTTTGTTTGTATTTTGACAGATATGACACTCAATACCGGAAATATGTTTGTCACATGTCAGACAGTTCATGCGAGATCAAGGATCCGCAATTATTGTTGTACTACATCAATCAATTTGAAAACGATTGGGCGTGTACATGGCCTCGCACACCCGAAACTCTTCCGATCTAACTTATACATAGAATCAAACAATTAAAAGTGATGTTCAGCATCAATCAATTATATGTTCAAATAATACAGACATATTAACTAAATATTTATGAAGACACACACAATGGTGATGTACGTCTGGCACACAGCTACATCAACAGACTATTCAAACGATTGTTTCACCGTGTATGAAAACAACAAAATTAATATTATTGACCAAACACCCACACCATCGCACCGACGACAATAAACCAACATTACTATCCTACTATGTGTGCCTTGGAGAGAATGAGCCGAAAAAGTAGCGGCTGGATCTAATCAACAGCGCAGGAAATAATAATCCCTCAATACACAGTGACAGCAACGGTGTGTCAGGTATGCTGAATGGAAACCGGCGGTTCCGTTTAAAAAGTTGATTAATCAATACACAGCATCGGTATGTCAGATGTGGTGCGTGGTTCCCGGCAGATCATCAGGCAATATACAAGAATTCCGCCACGGAAGCGGTATCGCGCCTGCCGAGGCATTTGACAATAACTTTAACGCATTTGCCTTACAAAAAAACAGGACGACGCGGACGACGACAAGGACGACGACGCTAAAGCAGGTGCGACAAAAACTATACATGTAGCTGCTGTATTCATACGCACGAAATGTCTTGATTCGTATTTTCCAAAATTTAGCTGATAAACTGAGCCCAAAACTGTGAAAACTATAGAGAATAGAATATGTAGAGTTTCAGATACAAAGCAAGACAGACCAAAACGCCATAGGATAAGTTGGCACAGGGCACTATTTTCTTGGTCGTACTCACCGTTTAGGCGTAGCACGACAATATGGCTGCCCCCATAGAAATGTGCGTGACATAATATGCTATCTCAAGGGAGATAACATATAACAAGAATGCCGCCCCTCGCACTGATGCTTAATTTCCATTAATTGACCTTGGGGCTAGCGGGCACCATGGGCATTCTGTAGAATGATGTGGGATCCTGTTACAAATGCATCTATGAAATATCAAAGGATTCCATCAAGGGAAACAGAAGCTATAATGAATTAACCACAGTTTCCGAAACTAAGTCTGTGACCTTGACCTTGGGGTGAGCGGGCACCATACACTTTCTGTAGAATGATGCGGGATGATGTTGCAAATGTATCAATGAAATATTAAAGCATTCCATCAAGGGAAACAAAACTTATAATGAATTAACCCCAGTGTTAAGTTTTCGAAACAGAGCATTTTCTATGTCCGTGGCCTTGACCTTGGGGTGAGCAGGCACCATACGCTTTCCGTAGAATGATGCGGGATGATGTTGCAAATGCATCTATGAAATATTAAATCATTCCATGAAAGGAAACAGAAGTGCAGATTAACCCCAACGTTAAGTTTTGTGACGGACAACTTTTGGATCCCTATATCCCATTTTCGCTATGCGAAGGGATAAAAATCACTGTTAATTATCACAGCTGGAAATCAATAATAATTGTCAATTTAAGTGCCGACACAGACACAACGTCACACAAGCCTAAAAGCCGTCACCGTTCACTACCGATTAGCTAGTATTTAACTCATTTTTGTAGAAGAAACTGGATTGGTCAGTAAGCGTGGCTTACATAATGCGTGGGCCCAGGTACCCCTAAATATGTAACAAGAATTCCGCGGAATCAAATGTCACGCCTTGTCCCGCCGCCTTGACCTCGAGCCTGGGCCAGAAAGCAATGTTCACTGGCCCGAACATATTATACAATTATTGACTAGTGAGCCATAGCATATCAGATTATATTCTAGGGCTCACTCGTCAATAATTGTTTTAGTATATGATAATAGTCGGTATATAGCACTTACGACCTTATGCTACTAGACAAAAATGGAAAAAGAATTTGAAAAAAATAACAAGAAACGAAGCAAAGCCACGAAGGCCAGGTTTTTTCCAAGCATAGACACTTGGATAACATAATTATACCCACTTTTTGTAGACTAGATGGCCGTGGCCTGCATGTCGCGCCTTGGGTCGAGGCATGGACACTAAAAAAAAGAGATATAGTAGATGGAAAAACTTTAACCGGACACACGGACGGACGGGGACGTATGCCAAAATGCCGACTATATCGCGCTTTCCGCAAGCGGGCGCAACAATGATGATAAACACCCATGTGAAGTATCAAGGTAATGGGTGAAGCAGTTGCAGAGATAAAGAACACAAAAAAATCAAAGTAGTTTGACCTTGACATTGGGCACAGGGGCCGCACGGTTGGGGGGTAGAATGAAAATATGGATGATGATAAACACCCATGTAAAGTTTGAAGGTAATGGGCGAAGCTGTTGCAGAGATATAGTATAACGAAAAACTTTAACCAAAAAACTTTAACCAGACGTACGTTAAAAAGTTAACGTTGAAAATGGCTCAGTCTTACGTAGAAATAATAGGTGAAGGTAAACAAAATGGTCACATGTTGGATAGTTGTATGTGGTGGGCACCCCTTGGTTATGAAGCTGTGAAAGTTTGGTTGTCCTAGGTGGTACAGTACCAAAGAAATGGACTTAAACATGAAAACTTAACATTGTAAACGCGAAAAGTTAACAATGACTGCGCGGAAAAAATGGGTCAAGTTCAAAAAGGTAACATGTTGGATAGTGATATGTGGTGGGCACCCCTTGGTTATGAAGCTGTGAAAGTTTGTTGGTCCTATGTGTTACAGTAACAAAGAAATGGACTGAAACACGAAAACTTAACATTGATTGTGGACGCTGCCCGCCCGTCTGGCTTTCGCCAATCCAATAGCCTGGATTTTTTTTAAAAAAAAAACCTGGCTAAAAATGGAAAAAAAGTTTAAAAAAAAAAAGTTTAAAAGGATTTTTTTCTATAAAAAAACCTCTGGCTAAAAATGGAAAAAAAGTATATAAAAAAAAAAGTTTGAAAATTAACAAAAAAATAATGCTCGCTACTGGAGCCCAGAATTTTTATAATAGTCCTATATTTATCTACATATCATATTCTGCACAGGTGCACATATTGCCACAATATTGTCAACACAGTTTACAGAAATGTAATACCCAGGTAATAATAATTTACCTGTATAAATTACCTGTAATAATTTAGCTGGACATTTAGTGGTCAAGCTGGAAATTTTTGCACATGCTTGAAAAGTGTTGTTCAAACTGGAGAAGGCTATTGTTCTCTCTACAGGTAAGGTGTACAGAGCGCACGAGAAAACGGGTCTTCATGCATTAATGTTCAGATTGTAGCATAGAAAGAAATAGTTTGACCTTAACCCTGGAGCCCGGAATTTTTTTTAATAGTCCTATATTCATCTACATATCATAGTAAAGGTATGTATAAAGTTTGATGACTGTAGCTGATAAGGTGTTGAAGTAATGACCGTAACACGAAAACTTAACATTGAATGATGACGCCACCGACACCGACGCCGACACCGACGGAAAAGCAAAACCTATGTCTCGCTTTCCGCTTCGCGGGCGAGACAAAAACTAGAAAATGTCTTCATAGAACACGGATGCCACACATATCGCTTTGATAATAAATGTGGCCAAGTTTTTGAAGCACCAAGTATGTGACCTTGACCCTGGGCTTGGCGAGGGCAGGACAAACGTGGATTTGGCACAGGGCAATAGAGGACCATTAGAGCAATGCGTATATGAAATATGAAGCTGATCCGTGAAAGAAAACAGAAATTATAAGATATTTACCTGAGCGTTAAAGTTTTTTGCGTATATGAAATATGACGCTGATCGGTCGAAGGATGAAGAAATTATGAGACATTTACCTGAGCGTTAAAGTTTTGTGACGGACGGACGGACAGGACGGACAAGGGTAACACTAAATGCCCCCTCCACTATCGTGGTGGGGCATAACAATCAAGTGACCATGACTCTGGGCTTAGCGGGAGCAGCACGAACGTGAATTTGTCACAGGGTGGTAGAGGTCCATTGGAGTAATGCGTATGTGAAGCAGATCCGAGCAAGGAAAATAGAGGTTATAACCAATTTCTCTGATGTTAAGTTTTGTAAAGAGACTAAGTATGTGACCTTGACCTCGAGATCAGCGGGGATTTGTCACAGCATGATAGTAGAGCCTGAGCGGAATGCATGCATTTAATATTAAGAATGTTCAATGAAAGAAATAGAAGTTATAACATATTTCTCTGATTTGTGTAAAGAGACCAAGTATTTGATCTTCACCTTTGGGATCAGCGGGGGTTGGACGGTCGTGACTTTGGCGCAACATGGTAGTAGAGCCTTGTACAGGAATGCATGTGTGAAATATTAGCATTTTAGTTATCTTAGTTATCTTAGTTATCTTAGCTATCTTAGCTATCTTAGTTATCTTAGTTATCTTAGCTATCTTAGTTATCTTAGTTATCTTAGCTATCTTAGTTATCTTAGTTATCTTAGTCACGCCCGCCGAGGCTTTCATAGTATACCACAAAACTTTAACAAAAATACTTTAACCAAATATTTTAACACGGACGCACGTACGGACGCACGCCAATGTGCCAACTATATCGCGCAGTCCGCAAGCAGCCGCGATAAAACATGAACACTGGTGTCAATGAGCATAACTTTAAATGTGATTGATTATACGTGTAAATTATGTTGTTCTTAGTGCATAATGATAGTGTGCATTGGGTCCAACTCAGTATGGGCAAGTTATCGGTCAGTTTCACCTCTTGTACTCTGACACAGACAGCTACACTAGTATAGATACACTCATATTATTTGGTGAAATATGTTCCAAAGAGATTTTTTACAACACAACGTGCTATCTATTCTAGTAAGCCGAAGGGGATATTTTTTTCTGATTTCAGGCGACAAATGTGCCCCTTTGTTAAAACAATAGGGTATGAAATTGTATGCGTAAAATGACCAAAAGAGTGCACATTCAAATACCTTCAATTACTGTAAATACATGATGTACGACATACTACGCTACAACATTTGGCGATATATACTTGATAGCACCTTGTAAACAATTATCTCTGGAACTTGTTACACCCAATTATATTAGTTTACCATAGTATTTGTTGTGTGTGCTTAAATGCTACAATGGGTGAAACTACACGATGGCTGCTAGTACTAAGATGGCTGAGAAGGGAACGCGATGCATAATAAATAAACGCTAAATTTTCAGCTATAGATTATTCAAGTATAGCACCACCCCTAGGAAGTAAATGTATTTAAATCCATAACATGTTTATGAAGAACGAGGGGTGTGGCTTGGATAGGGAGGAGTGATGAGGAACATATAAATGGTTGTTTGCTGCCATTCTATATTTAGTCTTTTTCTCTTCAATAAAAACATGCTTTGACAACATTTTAGAATATCATTTCCATTAAAAAGGGATCACTGAAAGAAGGGGACTACATCCACAAAGGAATTAGCCCCTTCTTCCATTATCCCATTCCTAGTGTGATGTTCAACATTAGAGATAAGAACGAAGTTAGCAATATGGAGTTGACGTGGTACATTATGTACATGTAGAGTGTCCTATGTAGTACAGTATGGGCCACCAGCTGAGTAAAGAGTAAAGATTTTCACAGTTATATCAAGGTCTATTCCTGTTGTCTGATGGCAGTAGGTACGTCTGAGCGACTGAACGATTACCATTGTATACTCTGATCCGAAAGCACAAACCAAACGCGTGGGCCAATCTGGGGCTATGCTGGCCACAAATGTCAAATGGTCCCTTTTCCCAGCCGGGGTCCCATGCCATATACCAGTGATTCTATATTTTATATACATCTTGGTACCATTTTTTTAGTTTCCAGGTAGAAACAATCATTCATTAAACTGTGTTTATTTCATTGGATGACAGTCCAGGTGTTACATTTATAATATAGCCAATTGTTCTCGTCATTTTATATATTTTATTTCCACCAGGGGTCTCAGAAATGTCATTTCCGTTACGTAAATTTACATGACGTAAATATAGCTTTACATTTACATTTTTTTCTTTTCAACGGCATAAAACATAAAACTGAAGTGAAGGGGCATCTATTAAGAAAAGTGTCAAGAATATGGTAAGCTAATTGTATTAGTTTGAAACAGAGCAGTTTAGTAGCAAGTGGTGGACTTTCTCATTTATGGTAATCCAACAACATATATATTTAATACGAATCAGTAAAGTTAAACAATTCAAAATAGCTTGGCATGTAACAGAATTCAGTGTTCTACCACATGTACCAAACATCGTTATAAAGCTACATTTAATTAATAGCACAGCCTCCAAAAATATGAGCGTAACGGAAATGATTTATGTAACGGTAATAACAAAATGTAACGGTAATTAATGACTCCATTTATTTAAAATACTAATACAGCATATATAACAAACATATTTATACTTTTCATATGCTGTACAATATAACTTCAAGTTAATGTTTACTTTTAATGTGATTGCCAATAGAAACCCACACTCATCGAAGCTGTGTCTGTTTTTTGTTGTTCCAGAGCTTTACCTAATTAAATCCTGATATATAAATGTTGTAGGTCTGAATAAATGTGCCATTACTGACCGACAACTGATGGGACATGGTTTATATCTAATTGACGCATGAACTGACTGGTTAGTATGGTAATTTATCATTGCCGTTACACGATCGTCATTACATTTTGTAACGGAAATGACCGTAATGGTAATGATTTTTCTTTAAAAATTCCCATTTTACACCCGTCTGTAACAACTCGATCATCATGAAGGTAGAATATGCAAATACAACATTGTAAATGTGTCTATCCACCCATTTTGGTTTCAGCCGACCTACATACATATGGACGTGTATATACCCCGAACGGTAATGATGCATGCAATGTGTAACCTTAAAATTATGAATACAGACCAGCCTCGTTCTCGACAATGACTTAAGTTGTGTTACCACCGTGTTTATTTATAAATTGCGTGCGCATAAACAGTGTTCATTGCATTAGTAGCTGAGAGTAGGAAAGGGAGGTTACTCTGATTTTACATTTTTTGTTCAGCGTAATTAACGGTAATGATTCGATTTCTCAGGACAGATACATTAACGTCAGTATTTTTCACAACAAAAGGCAAATTTATTGCAGAATAAGTTTAATGTAAATGTTAAACCATTTTAATTCAAATGCAATGTATAGTAAAGTACAAATGGACAAGATTTGAGAATTACGGGCTTGTAAACTGTGCTGATTGATGACCGGGACATGCTCATTTGGTGCACCATACGTATGCCAACAACAGAAAATAATAACTAAACACACATAACAAGAAGTGTAAATACTGTTTTCTTAATGGATTGGTATTATACAAAGTTTCTTTACTGAAAAAAAAATATTGTTAATTGTAAATTGTGTGATTTGTCAGTAAATTACACCGGGACACCAGATGTACATAAAAAATAGAATCACTGATACATGGCTGTGACTGGAGAAATAGGGCGTATGGGATCTGCGACCAGTGTAGCTCCTAATCAAATAGCACTCCTGCCGTGTAATCTGATGTTGCTTGTTGGCTTGTTGTGTTTACTTGGAATAGCGAACAGTGCAGATCCTGATCAGACTGTGCAGATCTGGATCTACACTGGTCGTAAAATCCCATATGTTTACAGTGCCAGCCACATACATATAGACATTCTCCAAGACAGTGCCCATTAGCAGATAACAGATATGCCAATACAGTAGAAGCTCTCTTTATCATGTAAGTTACAGTGGAAACCCTCTACAACGGACACTCGGGAACATATGGATATTTAACTTAGATGTGTTTCGCTGCTATGTATCTCTGATTACAATGACTTGTCATGATCGCAATACATTATACTGTGTCATGAATCGCTAACATGTCTGATTTACAGTGGAACATCACTAAACTTTGTACGACTAAAATGTTTGTAAGTGCAAAGTTATGATAGTCTGTAAATTTCACATTAAGGAATTAGGTCATAGAAAGATTCACTTGGCTTGAATCATAATTCCTTCATAACAGTGGTGTGATATATGAAATTAAGATATGTGAATATTGTCTTGTTACTGTATACTATATGGTACACTGAGTGGCCATCTCCGCCATCTTTGTTTGTACAAGAAATCGTACAGTTTCACCAATTGGACCGTTCGACACATACAGCAAATAATATGACAGTAAAAGTAACAAGAGTTGTCAGAGGACAACGAAGCGCGCCCGGTGGCAAATCTGAGGAACAGGCCATATCGTTATAGAACCCAGGACCTCCTCTTTGCCGAACCATCGGTCTAACAGACTGAGCTAACCGGGCACGAATACACATCTTCACCCTATAGCGAGTTATGTACCGTGACATACTCCCCCGCCAAATTGAAAATAGTCCCCGAATTGAATTTGTCTCTGAATTCCATATTTTCGGTACATTTTGGGCAGTATTTTATGGTCATGGATTAAATGAATACACTGCATGGGCAAAAATCTTTACTTTCGATGATTGAAAGTTTCCTCTTAAAGTTGCATACGGCAATGCTGTATTAGCGCCCAATTTGTGGGTGAAAACTTAGTTTGAACCTATTTGTTGACATGGTGAATATATCTATGTATTACCTAATACCTTCTAAATTTTCAACAAAATTGTGTAGACACAGGTGAGCCAACTCATAACAAACCGTGTCATCTGAATCTGCTCTGTTTGTCAGTATTTTTAGATTTTATAATAAATACTCGTAATTGTTTTCTGTGTGTGGTGGGTGAGGGGGGGGGAGTTATGGGGGGCATGAACTGTGCCTCCTCGTTTTTGGCTTCCTGGTTACGGCCCTGTCATTTGGGATCGTACAGTGTACATTATAGTTATACTGTTGAAGAACAAGAGGCCCAAATGGGCCTGTATCGCTCACCTAAAAGCCTCCATAGTGGTCATCTCGATTTCACAAAGACTCTTCACTTACAACTTCAAATGTTCCACAGAATTTGTTGGTTACCTTCTGATCTAACATATATTGCGAATGTGCATGTGATTTACTGCTATACCTTGGATTTGATATATAAAATGACCATATTCTGTCAAAAATAAAATTTGACCCCTATTTCACCCATCGGGCCACGCCCATTTTTGACCCAGGGGCCACCATATGAACAAATCTGAATCGGCGTTAACTATCCATCATTCATACAAAGTTTCGTCGAAATCGGCCTGGCGGTTTGTGAGAAGATTTTTTTGACAATTTGACCTACTTTTCAACGGCGGACATCTTGGATTTGGTGATGACCTCCATTTTAACAAAAATGGACAGGCTTCACCCACAGACCATTACAGTTAAGTTTGGCCAATATCGGCCAAACAGTTCACAAGAAGAATACGTTTGAAATCTTTAGTAAAAGAACAACTTTTTTACCTTTCGGTGGCCATCTTGGATGACAAAATCATCTGATTTAGACAAAAAATGCTCCAGAGTGATACCTTCGATTTGATATATTATATTATATATTTGATATATTATATAACCATATTCGGGCAAAAATATAATTTGACCCCTAGTTGACCCCTCGGGCCACGCCCATTTTTGACCCAGGGGCCACCATATGAACAAATCTGAAACAGCGGTAACTATCAATCATTCACACCAAGTTTCGTCGAAATCGGCGTGGAGGTTTGTGAGAAGAAGATTTTTTGACAATTTGACCTACTTTTCAACGGCGGACATCTTGGATTTGGTGATGACCTCCATTTTAACAAAAATGGACAGGCTTCACCCACAGACCATTACAGTTAAGTTTGGCCAATATCGGCCATGCAGTTCACAAGAAGAATACGTTTGAAATCTTTAGTAAAAGAACAACTTTTTTACCTTTCGGTGGCCATCTTGGATGACAAAATCATCTGATTTAGATAAAAAATGCTCCAGAGTGATAGACTAGTCGATACCTTCGATTTGATATATTATATAACCATATTCGGGCAAAAATATAATTTGACCCCTAGTTGACCCCTCGGGCCACGCCCATTTTTGACCCAGGGACCACCATATGAACAAATCTGAAACAGCGTTAACTATCAATCATTCACACCAAGATTCGTCGAAATCGGCCTGGCGGTTTGTGAGAAGATTTTTTGACAATTTGACCTACTTTTCAACGGCGGACATCTTGGATTTGGTGATGACCTCCATTTTAACAAAAATGGACAGGCTTCACCCACAGACCATTACAGTTAAGTTTGGCCAATATCGGCCAAGCAGTTCACAAGAAGAATACGTTTGAAATCTTTAGTAAAAGAACAACTTTTTTACCTTTCGGTGGCCATCTTGGATGACAAAATCATCTGATTTAGACAAAAAATGGTCCAGAGTGATCAACTAGTCGATACCTTCGATTTGATATATTATATGACCATATTCGGGCAAAAATATAATTTGACCCTAGTTGACCCCTCGGGCCACGCCCATTTTTGACCCAGGGGCCACCATATGAACAAATCTGAAACAGCGCTATCTATCGATCATTCATGACCCCAGTATCGTCGAAATCGGCTGGCGGTTCGTGAGAAGAAGATTTTTTAAGAATTTGACCTACTTCTCAACGGCGGCCATCTTGGATTTGGTGATGACCTCCATTTTAACAAAAATGAACAGGCTTCAACCACAGACCATTACAGTTAAGTTTGGCAAATATCGGCCAAGCAGTTTACAAGAAGAAGACGTTTGAAATCTTTAGTAAAATAATGACCATTTGAACTATCGGTGGCCATCTTGGATGACGTAATCATATGATTTAAACAAAAAATGTTCCAGAGTGATTGTCTCGTCGATACCTTCGATTTGATATATTACATGACTATATTCGGTTAAAAATAAAATTTGACCCCTATTTGACCCCTCGGGCGACGCCCATTTTTGACCCACGGGCCACCATATGAACAAATCTGAAACAGCGCTAACTATCGATCATTCATACCAAGTATCGTCTTGATTCGTATTTTCCAGAACTTACCTGATAGACCGAGCCCAAAAACTTGACCCTGGGCTTATAAGGGGCGGCACGGACGTGGATTTGCCACAGCGCAGTAGAGGACCCTTGGAGCAATGTGTGTGTGAAATATGAAGCAAATCCAAGCAAGGAAACAGAAAATATAGGCCATTATTTACCCGAGCGACTGTTTCGAGATGCACAAAGTACGTAACCTTGACCCTGGGCTTAGAAGGGGCGGCACGGACGTGGATTTGCCACAGCGCAGTAGAGGACCCTTGGAGCAATGTGTGTGTGAAATATGAAGCAAATCCAAGCAAGGGAATGGAAAATACAGGCCATTATAATTTTTTAAAACAGACGGACGGACGGACAGACGGACACTACGACGCCGAAGGTATGCCATAAGCACGGCTTCCTTCGGAAGGCGCGCTAACAATGGCACATTTATAGCGACCGCATCCACACATCAAGTTTCGTGTCCCTTAGTCAAATAATATGGGAGATATGGAGCGAAAGAAAATTTTGGTCCAAAAGCGTGAAAAGTAGGTCGTGTAGGTCATGTTGACCTACTTTTTGTACGCAGCATACCTTTGGAGTATGATGCATTCACACATCAAGTTTCGTGTTCCTAGATCAAATAGTATGGGAGACAGGGAGCTGAAGGCAAGTTTTGACCAAATGCGGTCAAGCGTGACAAATAGGTCGCGGTGACCTACGGTACTTTCAGTATCCAACGTTGAACTTTGATCAGAATCCGTTGAGAAATGACCCGGCGGGTCAGTTTTCAACGAGGGTCAAAATTTAATGCTACACCGGCTCGTGACGAGCCGTCTCATCAGGATTTGCACTTTTTGCAACTAATTTTCATACTTTTTATAAAAAGAAACACCCTCTTTTTATAAATGGACTAGTCTGAAAATAATTGCCTGATGATTTGTTTGGTTGGAAAATTAACATATCACAATCCGTTCCAGTTACTTAGGGGTGAAAGGGTTAATTCAACACTGAAGGGTAAATTTCAGAATTAAGGATGACAAACACAAATGGGTGTACATTTACAATGTGTATCTAAATGCATGACAGTGTTATTTGCATATGATCAACAAAGTGTTAATATAAAATACTGCAGTATCGATTAAACAGTAATTCCACAACTTGTTTAAGATACGACTCTTTAAATATGGATTTGTTGTCAACCTTTTTTCTAACAATACAGCCCTCTATAGCAGTGTTTGCAAACAGTGTAGATCCAGATGAGCTGGCTCAACAAAAAACACCCCCATTTTATAAATGGACTATTGCATTGGTCGGGAAATTAAAATATCAAAATCCATTCCAGTATTTAGGGGTGAAACGGTTAATATTTATGTAAGCTGACCCAGATCGGGGTTTAGTCCCAGAACGGGAACCAATCCCAGAACGGGGGCTGAAAAACGAGACATCAATCCCAGAACAGGGGCCAATCTGACTTTTGCCGGAAACTGCAGGAAATGTGAATTAAACACCATATGACCGTCATGGAAACAAGCAAGGCATATGTTGTTTAATTCACATTAATAATAATGATATCACAATGGGTATTGTACGTTTAGTCTCGATGACGAACCCGACATCATCAACAGTAGCCGCCATCTTTGAGCTGGATGCCTGTGGCCAAAGCGTGACGAAACGTCATTAACTTTGACATAATTCCATATTCAGAACGTGCTGAGTTAGTCCTCGTTCTTGGAAAAAAAAAAGCACCCATTCTGGGATTTGTAAGAGTACATGTACTCTGAAAGTTTTATCGACTTTTGACTTTATTTATGAGCAATATTGTCAATTTTGTAAATATATTTAATGAAATTATGCAAGACAAAATTGCATGGCGTGTCTCATTTATCCACATAACTTCACATCAACTGGTAAACAGGCAGGAATGTTAACCTTGACATGAAGTGTCTCATATATCCACATAACTTCACATCCTCTGGTAAACAGGAAGGAACATTAACCTTGACATGAAATGTTACCTACCGGTATGCATGAAATTTAACGTGGGTGTGGAATTTTACCATAGGACACTAACCATTTCAACACCACAGGCCTGTATAATGCTATTGGCAAAACAAAAAGTGTAGATCCAGATGAGCCGGCTCGTGCCGAGCCGTCTCATCAGGATCTACACTTTTTGCAAGTAATTTTCATATTTTTGATAATGAAAACACCCGCTTATCCTAATGGACTAGTCTGAAAATTATTTTATGATGATTGGATTGGTCGGAGAATTAACATATCAAAATCCATTCCAGTTACTTAGGGGTGAAAGGGTTAATTGAAAAATGACCCGAGAGTGAATATGTTGAATCTGTTGGATGCAACATTTCACTATGCCGTGGGAGTAGAGAATTATACATCATGGGAAAAAGGTTTAAATATGAAATCAGTGTAGAGAGAGAGGCACAGGGAGTTGAAAGGGTTAATCGATAATAATGTTTGTGTAGAATGGATATTTGCATGAAATTGCGACAATAGAAGACACTACGTAACTGCAAATGCAATAAGCGTGGTTTTGTCAGATCACAACCCACTGATTTATCATCTATTCAATTACCTGAATCATCTGTATTTTAATTAGGACATGAACAACAATTTGAGGCACAAAACACAGCGCAGAATATAGATTTACTATGTATAGATAGCATTGCTTGCTTTTTTTACACTACACTTTCAAATGTCATTATACCATGTTCTCAAGTTACTTTCGAACTTGATTAGAGGCCTATAACAAATAGAAAAAGAAAGGAATCTACATATTACAGTTGAAAATCACAGTGTGTTTAGTGAAATTAGAATAACCTGACCTGATGCCAGGTCAATACCACACCAAGTCACTTGGCCCCTTCCCATAACATAGGATTACGAATAATCGTAATACTCACATAAGGGGTATAACCAGATTCAACTGTCACATACAAAATGCCGAAGACGTGCGAGGGCCAAACCATGTCTCCAGTCGGAATTCCGATAAGGATGAACCCCGATCATTAAATTACCCATCGCATGCTCCCACCTACCACCCACTGAAAACCGCAGACAAAAACACTTTAAAGGTATATGCCCACTCAGTAGGCACAAAATGTTCTTTATATCAAAGACATCATCAGACATCATCTGCGACATTTTTTGGTAAACTTATTATTATAATAAACATTCATTCACTATTACCCCACATATTGATTGGCATTAGTAAACATTTTATATTAGATGTAAATTTCCACACTGATACCAGGGGCGATAACTGTGTTTGCTTAAAAAGATATTACTATTTATTCTCTGTATTTATGTTTTGATGTGCAATGATCATACTCTATAATTTTTACAACTGGTGGAATAGTGACACAATCGTACACTTATTTAATTCCTATAAAGAACACTTTGTGCCTACTGAGTGGGTATGTACCTTTAACATGTTTAAATACAAAATATCAAGGTCGACACTACACCAACATACACATAAACTGGGTCGGGTTGCCCGCATTTTAACATTTTTGGGTATATTTCACTACAGGTGTAATTGACTTGGGTCATGGTATGTTGACTATATTGAAGCGACCAAGCCAGCGAAGCATCAATATACACGGGTGTGTATTGCGTACACAAAAAAAGTATTCATTGCTCCGAATAATTTTATCACTCATTTTGGACAACAAAACACGTCTGTCATTTTGTGCACACAACTTACCACGATCTCCAATGCATGCCTGGATGTTCACAATTGTCAATAGTTTATGATCGTCACCTTCATACACCAGGGAACTTGTTTAGTTAGTTACAAGTCACAATAGTGTGTTGACATTTCCTGTGTGTGTTCAACACGGCCGCCATTTTATACTGCGTAAACCTGTTTAAGCTGGGTTATTTCGGTTCATGCGTCCGCCGCACCCAACTTTTTCGGACAAGCCAAGATTGTTTTTGCTCATGAACACACACTCACGTTATCTGGAGCGCATTGGTAGTGCATTGAGGCGACTTCACCAATATAGTCACGTGCATCTATGACCAGTAGTCGTCTTTCTTCGCTTGCGCTCTTATGTATTCAGTATCTATCTATCTATAGATACTGCTTGCACGCCCCTTGCGGGTATTATGAGCAGGATTGTATTCCTTTATTATATATATATACATGTACATACAATGTCAAATACAATTTCAAATACAATCGATGTTCCCGGTAATTAGCCGGTACCCATTTACAGCTGGGTGAACTGAAGCAGTGTGGATAAAGTAGGGGGTTCAGTACGCTGTCGTAATCCTTTAATTTGGCTGCCTCGTAATGAAAATCAAGCGTTTTTAATTCACAAATTCTATATTATAATCGGATTAAAAAACATTTTTTACAGCTGAATTCAATAATATAATCATTATTTTGTTCATTTATTGCAGTGTTTACGATAAATTTTAGTACCTAGAACACAATTTGAATACACCGATGTTGACCCACTTTCGCCGACGTTGCGAGATGCGCGGGCATATTTTTAGCTGTGTTACAACACTATGGGGTTACTCTAAGTGATTTCCGCGGGATTTTCCTGTGACGTTTTTCTTGAATGACCAATCAGATTAAAGCTTACATTCTGAACTTTACATAGGTCAATGGCTCGATAAAATCCGACATTGGACAGCAAAATGATGATGATTTAAAGCAGAAACATTGTTTTTTGACAGTTACATACTGTTTTAATCATCTTGAGCCATCGATATTATTAATCAGTGTCCATTTTACTTAAAACATCAACTAATCTATAATGAATTTAGTAAAACAATTCGCGCGGAAATCCAAACTTTCCAAAGAGGTGCTAGCAATTTTTTGATAATTACACGTCGTGTGTGTTAGCGCGTACGCTGCCGACAGTCATACGATTTGACGTTACACAGCATATACACATAATATACCTTACGATACACTTCACAAAAGAAACGTGTCTCGAGTTTGAATAAGGATAATAATTATCTCTTAGATTATATGTATTATGAATTAAACAAAGTATTTTTAAATAATTAGATATTAATTTAAATAAATATTTCGGCATCATTTACTCAATAAATTAAAATTAAATGTGTAGCTGAAATGAAAGTGAAAGTAGAACGTTTTTGTTATATCCTCCGGGTTACAAATCGCTGAGGATTCCTATTTGAATTGGAAAATGATATGAATTTTAAATTTAGGAGACTGTGTCAGGAGAAAATGGACTGATGACTGATGACATATGTCACCAGCAGAGGCGGATTCAGGGGGTGTGGGGGGCGGGCGTTCAGAAATCCCGATTTAAAAAAAAAAAAATACAAAATATTGTTTTACACGTAGCTTGTATGGACTGTTATGATCTTCAAATATATAAAAAAAAAAAAAAAATGCAGTAGAATGCAGGAAATGGCTTCCTAAATTCAACAAATTTCTGGGGGAGGCGGGGTGGGGGGTGGGGGGGCATGCACATATGGTTTGCACTTAAACATTTCCTGGGGGAGGACCCCCACACCCCCACGACTTTACAATTTCGCGCTTGTGGAGGTATAGCCGTCCTGTAATTACAGACCCCCCCTGCAATTATTTCTGTATCCGCGCTTGAAATGGGGACTGACGACATATGTCACCTGTCATGTTCCATGCATGACTGCTCGCTCTTGTTTGTAATTGTTGTAAAATATATAAAGCTTAAACTGTGTATACAAAACTATAGATATACCTCCGCCCCCACCCCACCCCCCCCCCCCCCTGTTTGGGGTACCCATTGTCTCTGTGACGGAAAGTCGGATGGACCTCAAACTTCATATACTTCCTTATCATCAACCATATTTTCATTCCATACCACACTCATGCGGCCTTCATTTCCAAGGTCAAGGTAAAATTACTTAGACATGTGCATCCGTACGATTTGCCTTAAAGTTTTCTGCAACCGTAAGTCAGATTGACTTCAAACTTCAGTTCATATACTTCCTTATCATCATCCATATTTTCATTCCATACATGTACCACACCCATGTGGCCTTCATGTCCAAGGTCAAGGTGAAATTACTTTGAACAATCATGTTTGTCAAGATAAATATTGTTTTTGCAGCATTGATAATGTATACTGATTCGACGAATATATTGATTTTAAATGGAGTATATATGAGTTTTTGTGTGAAATATTAAAATGGTTGCCATGACAACCAATATTATTAAGCGTTCACATGTTAAGTGTATTGCTAGATGGTAACAGTACTCGGGTGTATTGCATTGATTTTCAAAAAGTAAATCCCTTTTCAACAAATACTATTTTTGTGTTTTCCAATATTGGTTACCATGGTTGCTATGGCAAACTATATCTTGTGCCATAGTAACGGCTCTACATGGATATGAACAAAGATAGTATAGTGCACATATGGTTTGTCAAATAAATTTGGTATTTGCAGTATTGATAATCACCTACTGTATCTCAAAAAGGTTTATTTGAAATAGTTAAAATAAGCCAGATGTTTGAAAATCAAGACATAATGTTAATATTGTTACTATGGTAACAATTTGTGCATTTTCAAAAGTACAGTAGCAATACTTGTGTGTCATTTGTATCTATTAAAGTTTATCATAATTTACTGACGTCTTAAAACGTCACAATAGGTATCAAAAACACTTTTTCAAAATCGTTGCCATGGTAACCGATTTTGTAAAAAATGGAGCATTTGCAGGGAATTTCAACATGGTAAATGAATGTAGTTACATTATAATGTTATTATATACCTATTTGTGTTAATTGGTAATGAAATTCATTGGAAATGAGATGAACATTGTAAATAATAACACTTTTGGGTAAAAAAACATGTTTTTGTCGACTCATTTTACATTCCATAAACAATTATTTTCAGCAAAATTGACAAAATATAAGAAAAATGTGTATAACGTGATATTTTATTCAATAAAATGCATGGTTTTACACATATTTCTTCATTTATTTCCAAAATAGGTAATTAATAATATGAAAGAGAAAACTGATTTTATTTTAGCCGATTTCGGTGCCATTTGCTCCCATTCAAATACATGGAGGAAAAATTACAAAATTTGCCAAAAAATTGGTTTAAAAAAGTGCGATAACTTTTGAACCGCTGGACCGATTTTAATGATCTATATCTCATTGTAAAGGTCTCACCAAGATCCACAATTCTGCAAGAAAATTAAATAGGTAGCTTATACATTAAAAAATGACCTGAACCCCCTAGATAAAGTGTCTTGCTCAAGGACACAACGCAACGCCTCGGGTGAGGCTCGAACCCACGACCTTTGGATCAGCAGTTTGACTCTCTAACCATCACAGCCACTGCGCTCCAGTATGGCTTCAAACACGATCGATGTGCGGGAAATAATATCCCGATTTGTACGCCTATACATCCTCGTAGGATGGAATTGGAATCACTCTTGTACTCCAAATATTTAGACTCCGTGTTGAATATTGTGTTTGAATTGGAAATACATTGTACGTAACTGCCATATAAATACATGCAGCAGTTTATTATATAGCCAGATACAACACGGCAGATTGAAATTCCGTATTCCACTCAGTGGCTTTCTGAATCCATATTCCACTCTGTTGTCGTTCTGATTTGCCAGAACTACTTGTCATCAGGAAAGTTCGGGATATCATAATGATGATGTCCTTCAAATTAGAATAACCCCGTAAAAGCTATAGTCATTTTCACTTAAAATGCATGCTGTCAACGGACAATACACTCGATGTAGAATATTAGTCGGGATAGTGTTTACAAAATAGGACAGAAAATGATAGCTGAAATTTGACGTCGTTTCTGGACGCGTGTCACTAATGTGACGTCTCATTGCTAGGCGATAAACCAAATGACTGCCGTCAAAGCACTGCGCAGAAAATAATTACAACTTTGTAATCTAATTATACGATTTTTCAATGCAATATATGTGTTTTAAATGTTTGACTGGTATATAATAAACGCAATATTAGTACAGTAACTTAATTGATCCTTGGACCGGAAAGCTCTCGTTGGTCTTGGGCAGATCAGCTGATCTGCCTGATACCAACTCGAGCTTTCACCGGCGCCCAAGGATCAAGTTACTTTAATAATATTATATATGTATCGTGACGTCAGTGTGAATAACAAAATGTAACAAATGTAACTATTTGGTGACTGACAGCGTGCATGTAAACTTACCGTGGAGATACGTGTATACGGAAAGTTCTGATAGGCTGCTTCACAATGTGATTATAACACCCTTATTGTGAGAAATTCGATAAAAGTCCAATTTCCTACACAAAATAGCATATAATTCCTACTCTTAAATAAAGTCGTAAATGTCACAGAATGCAGGATTTAGCGTTTAAATTTCGTCGCGAATGGGGGCTAAAAGCCCCCTCCCGGACTCGCCCTCCGTCGCCACTTGGTCGCTCGTATTCGCCGCTCCGCGGCTCATTACGCACCCAACTATTTTGAAGGCTGGCCACGGGCCTGCAGTTGTCATAGAGAATAGTAGGTTAGTGCCGTGAATGGGAAAAAATATCTGGCAAGGCTTAGGCAACGGGATGGGCGAGGCTCTGCCGAGCCCATCCCGTTTCCGTGCCGCGCCAGATATTTTTTCCCATTCACGGCATTTACCTACTATTCTATTTATCCGTAAACACCTACAAATAGCTTTAAAATGCAAAAGATAACTCCAGCCACATCCTCAAAATCGGAGAATCGACTAGAGAGATAACCGCATCACAACTTGTATTGTTGCTACGCACATACAAAATAAGTCTGTGCCTTTTGGAAGCAAACATCGCTTAATGTCACGATAGTTTGGCATATTTCACACAAAAACATTTTTACACGTATTTCTACTTTTAATAATGTCGAGAATCATGAATATTAAAGTATATTTAATAATTACACATCTGTGTAAACACGTGTGTTCATGAGCTTTTGGAGCGGCAACTTACTCGTTGCATTTCAAACACACTGTCACTGGGCAGATATTTTACAATTAGCAGCATGTACGGTTACTGTTTGTACACATGGAAGTTGTTGATGTTCAGTGTGGCTCCGGAAAATAGTGACTGGACATATTGTTGATTCGTATTACTGGATATTGTCAGCGATTGAAGTGCGACACCACTCTGCCTCTGGCCAGTCTGGGTATGTAAAGTTTCATTTTCACACGTATTTACTCTTGTCATAGCCATAGCAGAATTCCCATTGCAGCACACACGTCAGCACTGATCTCTACTACTTCAACACCAACATTTTCAGCATTGCCACTACCACTAATGTCGTCCCAGAAAATGTCAAATGTTCCTGGATCTAAATAATCACATCTTTTTTTTTGCAATACTTTTCCAAACTAAAGTAGAATTTATCAATGTTTTTGCTTTTTCCAATTGTATTCTTGCTTGCAGAAGACAGCAAAACACAATGGATTGTGGGACTGGTAAGGCTGCCAGTTAATGCGCAGGTGACCGTATCGGGATAAGATTTCCATCAAGATTAGTTACAAAAAAAAAAAATCCCATTTATCTATACTGTATCTATATATTTTTGGAACTGATCTTGATGGGAATCTTATCCCGATACTGATTACTGTCACCTGTGAGTTAATGCAGCAAACATGTAAACAAATACTCTTAATTAGATGCATTTAATTTGTTTTTGCTTTCTTTCTTTCTGGTACTTTTTTTATTATCATTTTACATTATTTCATAAGTAAGTGCCAAATCTCAAATGTCAGCGCTTTTCTCAAGCGTATCATTTTGTTTACAAGACTTCACCTAAATGTCAAAGGTTATTGTGTCAAAGTAGTTCTAAGGCATTATTGAAACACATTTATTCATACGCAGTGATTGGGTCGTATTGATCTGGATATCAAAAATGTTTCACGGCACCGTGTTTCACGGCACATACGTACTGTGTTGACGGGATAAGACTGTTTATCCCGTCAACGCAGTGCCTATATGTGCCGTGAAACACGGTGCCGTAAACATATTTGATATCCTGTTAATACGACCTAATCACAATTCATACACGGTTACAAAGAAATCATGTCCAAACCACAGTGTTGACCAGTGCCTGATTGATCAGACTGGTGAAAATTGGACTGTTCAAAGTTTACGTGCGGGTTAAATTTCGCAAATAAAAACGTTATCGCTGGACTGGAAAATAAAAATGTTAAAATTTAGTTCATGCCAATTTCTGGATGCCAAAGCGATTACCATTACGACCCTCAATTTCCAACGGTTCGCTCTCTTCCCCATTCCGACTGACGTCATAATTATAAGTACGTCAGTAAGTCTACTACGTCATTTAAAATAAAAATGGCTGCTCCCAGTGATTCCAGTCAGGTAAGGAAATAAACAAATAAAATAGTTGTTTGTCTTGTTGATTATTATTCTGGGCAGCTCGCAATCGTTGCGGAACCTGCTCCGAATGAAAACGGATGGGTCTGGTGTATTTTGACAGTATATTTCGTTGACAAGAAGCTGACGGTGACAAAATATAATGTATCAACAGAACATTCATCTGTTAAACCCGCCTGAAGTACCCATAGTGTAATGGTTAATTATGGACGTATTGATTCAGCTGGTCTACATGTCCTGGCCACCAGCTGTGTGACTCGCCACCGCAGCGTCGTGCCCCCTTCATGACCCCTGCTTCGTGTCCCACCCCCTCCTGCTGTGTAACTCCACACCATAGCTTCGTGATCCAGGCTGTGTGACTTCCCCACCAAACATTAGTCCCTACCCAAGCTTCCTGACCCCCAGCTGTGTGACTCGCCACCGCAGCGTCGTGCCCCCTTCCTGACCCCTGCTTCGTGCCCCACCCCCTCCTGTTGTGTAACTCCACAACATAGCTTTGTGATCCAGGCTGTGTGACTTCCCCCACCCAACATTAGTCCCTACCCCAGCTTCCTGACCCCCAGCTGTGTGACTCGCACTCTAGCGTGGTTCCCCCTTACATCCTTGCTATGTCATGTGATCCCCCCACACCATCATCATGGGTCATTGCTGCTGCGTGGACCCCCACACAGCTAGTGTCGTGATCCCACCCCAGCTTCGTGACCCCCTGCTATGTGAGTCACCACCACAGCTTCGTGACCCCATGCTGTGACTCCCCCATACCCACCCATAGTGACCCCCTATACCCACCCTAGCTTTAGGCCCACCACCCACCCTGCTGTTCCTCATTCAGCTAGCGTAATGATCTACCCCCAGTTTCGTGACCCACGGCTGTGTGACTCCCCCACCCAGTATTATCCCCACCTCAGCTTCGTGATTCCCGCTGGGTGACTTCCCCACCCAACATTAGTCCCAACCCCAGCTTCGTGATTCCCGCTGTGTGACTCCCCAAACACAGTATTATCTCCCCACCCAAGCTTCGTGATTCCCGCTGTGTGATTCCCCCACCCAGCATTAGTCCCAATCCCAGCTTCGTGATTCCCGCTGTGTGACTCCCCACCCAGCATTAGTCCCAATCCCAGCTTCGTGATTCCCGCTGTGTGACTCCCCACCCAGTATTATCTCCTCACACAAGCTTCGTGCTTCCCGCTGTGTGACTCCCCCATCCAGCATTATTCTCAACCACGGCTTCGTGATTCCCGCTGTGTGACTCCCCCACTCAGTAACATAATGTATGATAGCCCCGCAAATCCCGTCTGGGTCCGAGCGTGTCCGATTTAGAAATAGTTGCTTGTGTCTAGTTGTTCCGATAGTCGCCTATTTTAGTGAGTCTCGACTCGCTTACATGTACTACGAATATATATGGGCCGCGCCATACGAAAACCGGGCTTAATGACAACGCCGTGAAAAGCGGTAAACGACGTCGGAAAAACGACGATTCATATTGTCTAACATCGCCGTAAAAGTTTACATTTTGTCCTCCCATTTACGTTTATTGGTGTCAGTTAACATTAAGTGTGAACAGAAAACGGAAAATGATAACTTATTGAAATTTTCACTAATATGAGACGCGATGCCTTAGTACACATATTATGACGTCATGACGTGACATCACGCACTTGTGACGTCACTGAACGTGAATCCATGTTTGACGTTATGACCATGGTGTCGTGACAAAATATTATAACAAGGATATTTGCACGAGTTCCTCGCATCATCAATGACTTACAAATGCTTGAGACGCTGTATATTGTCGCCTAACTGTCGTTCTTTGATATTGTCACTCTTTTTCGTCGGTTGTCCTCATGAATTCAAATTAGTGAACGCATAATTTAACTGGCTACATATCAGCGAAGTCTTCACTTACACTGCACTTTGATCCCTAAATAATCTTAAATATGAACACCCTAGTGTATGTCAACGATATTACCATCTAATACAGTGAGGTCGGTGGAGTTTTCGAAAAGTCCTGAAATTAATTGGAAATTTGATGGTCATAAACTTGCTTTTCGCACGATTTGTAGTATCAAATCACCAGCTTGTCACTTGATTGCATAATAATGTATGTCTGAATCAGGCGATGGTAATGCGATCCTCAAGAAAGACACCTGGCGACAAGTATAAGGTATCACGCTACCAAATCTGCCCGACGTAGTGTTTTGTCACAAAGTTAATGTTATAAGCCGCCGACTGCAGATGTACACGTGCAATGTATACAAACAAATACTCCATTTGCAACAATTCCGTACACATCCTTATGATATAATATTGGAATAGAAAACAATTAACGTGTGGGCACAATCATATGATCCGGCGACGAAGGGTGGGGATTGGGGATTCGGGAACAGGCGCCACTTGGGAATATAGTTCATCCCTGAATGCTAATCGGTGTGTCTGAAATGTATTTCATATTGAGATGAAAAGAAAAAGAAATTGAAAGTTTTTAAGTGATTTTTTTATCACTTCTTTCTATCTATGTTGGTCTGTAGTAATTAAAATAACACCACTTTATCATGATATGAAAGTCATTCGTCACACATATCTAAAGTGAGCTTCCAGCTGTGGCGGATTTATATGGGGGATGGGCATTCCATATGCATAACCTGCAACTGCAACATCCAATTATGTATTATATTTACGCGGTTTGGGTTATGGTCCCGCGGGATAATTTTAGAAGATTTGCAAGCACAATGTGTACATAAAGTTGTACGGTCACTCGTGTGGCTAATGTTGAAACTGCCAACACATCATATTATTACCAGCCACCGATTATCGCGGATAGATTGCTTGTAAGAGTTATCGATTTCCAGTGTTGGTTGAATAACCAGTATTATTATGCTGCAACATCCATATGCCTTGGGTTAACTGAAAATTCACATCCATGATTACTGATAAATGCTTCCTCGAGTTCATATGCACCACTCATCATTAATATATCATGGGCAATTTTATCGTTACCAACACAACGTCATCACGCGATATGGGGCCCGACGTCAAAATGGTGTTATGTTAATGTTATGTTCCATATTGTTCAATGGAAGAAGAACATTCGTGCTCGCACAATGGGTTATTATTTTTCAAAATAAATGGTATAACATCTTTTTGTTATACTACATGCACTTCCGACAGCTAAGTCAGGCAATGCAATTCACCTTTGTTCAAACATACCACCTTTAATACCAGCAGTAACATTATTGACTGCTGACGTTGTCGAAGTGGATTCCCTTTATGCGGCTGTTCGTGTATGGTATTACAAAATGAAATCACATGGGGCAAGATTGGGCGAATATGAAGGATTGAATAACGCCTCAATCGACGATATTTGATAATAGATTCATCCACTGTAACCACTCAATTGGAAAAATGTACAGATGTCATTTCAACTATCCTAAAATTCGAGAGAAATTGGTAATTCCCCTGGCCTTCTGCTACATGTTCACCATCATCGGGATCCATCAAGCCATATGTCTCCTCATATTTAAATATTTTTAATCACACAATGAGTTCAACCGATCTGGCATTTCACGAAAAGTGGTCAGCCGACCAAGACTTTTACTTTGGTTCACAACGTCTGACGACGTCACTTTTGTACGTCCATGTCTGACCTAGCCTTTCGCGCCTTCATGTCCATTGTCTATCCGACTGTATCGTTCGTATATTTTCATCCCGATGATGGAATTTCTCTCATCATCAATATCTCGTGTTTTGTGTTAAAATACAAACTTTAAAATACAAACTTTAATCTCTTGGTTTTTCCGGCATATTCTCTTACACAGAGCTGGCAGTCGTTAAACTACCTCATTTCGGGCATGATGTCAGATTTTTAAAATATTTCGTCGCATACGAAATGTTAAATAATGTCCAAAACTATTTCAGACAGCAGCAAACAACAGGGAAACGCCAACACTTCTCACTCTGCCTTATTTGAAAATGATTCATACGAAATTACATTACTTGGGCCGCAATCCAAAACATGACGTTACATTATCAACTGCAACACGAGCTATGATCATTATGTTCATACTTTGTCTTGGCCTAATGGGAGACACTTGGCTAGGCTACGAGATATCCAAATTCGGTTGACATGCGATAAAAGATGACAAATCTATAGGACTTGTCCGGATATTTTATCAACACCCCTTGTATACGCCGTTGATAAAAACGTCGTAATTTCGACGTCATTGATCAAAAACGTCATATAAGTTTTTACCACACGTCATAAAAATACTTCTAAAATGAAAAATAATTGGGATACATTGATAATGTTTGCGGCATACGGCTTTTAAAAGATGTACGATTCAGAATACGCGAAAAGGTAAAAACTGAAAATGTTGTCATTAAGCCCGGTTTTCGCACGGCGCGGCTCATATATACTAACTGTTGAGTTATATAGTCCTGTATACCACCCTGATACCATTATTGTTACCATGAATTGTCACCCTCATACAGTTGTACGTGTTACATAATATGGTGTTTTATGTCTAATCAAAATATGAGGTATTAATACTGAATTCGTTACTGTCGTTCTTTCCTTTCCAAGTAGCTAGTTATTCCAGTTTCCATATCCCGATTCACAAGGGCCCGCTACCAATCCCCTGTGTCGTCAGGAAACTGGTTTACCCCGGATTCTGGAAGACAGACGCACCGAAGGGTCGTTACAATATGTTCAGCCTAATTCACCTACTCCTGATTTATACAAACCACACATGGTAAATTCCTAGTTTTATTTGAAATATATGTATGTTAAATATAACAAATCATAGTCGAAAACTAGAAAATGTGTTCATAGAACACGGATGCCCCACAAACCGCCTTGATAATAGGCAAGGCAAAATTCCAAGTGAAAAAGGGAAGATAATCCATGACCCAGGGGTCGAAACAAAAATCGAAATAAGCTTTGCGCCTCTACTCATCAGAAGGAAGCTAGATACCATGTTTCATGTCTGTAGGTATTACAGTTTAAAAGTTTTACGAGTTACAAGACAAAATTGCCTAATTCTAAGTCGAAAAGGAGGAGATAATCCATGACACGGGGGTAAAATAAAAAATATTAATAGACTTTGCACATCTACTCAGCATAAGAAAACTACATACCAAGTTTCAGGTCTGTAGATATTAGGATTTTACACGCCAAAATTGGAAAATTCTAAGTCGAAAAGGGGGACATAATCCATGACCCGGGGGTCAAATAAAAAATCAAATAAACTTTGTACATCTACTCATCATATTAAGGAAGCTACACACCAAGTTTCAGGTCTGTAGCTAGTATGGTTTAAAAGTTTTACAACTTACAAGGTTGGTGACGGACGGACGGACGGAAGTTCTTAAAGATCGTGTTTATGTGTCTACGAGCCACATAAGGCCCCTCTGAGTACTACGGAATAAGCCACATAAACCGATTTTAGCCGCATAAACCATTTGTTATGTGGCTAATATAACTAACCCTATCCTTTACTAAGTCCATCCCTGTGGGGACTAGCCACATATACCCTATATATTGGTGCGGACGGACGGGACGGGCAAGGGTAACATTAAAGGCCCCCCTCCTCTATCGTGGTGGGGCATACACATCTATAATGTTACTGGGTCTCAGATATGTGCAGAAAGTTATGTAACAGATCTGTTAAAAATAATTCAGTTGTAGATTTGTATCTTATTTTGAACCCAAAAGGAAACATGTGTTGCCTGAATAAATTGGATTTTGATAAAATGTTTGTTTGTGATAACTAGTAACTGTGCTAGTGTTGTGCAATTGAGCTAATTTAATTTTTATTTTCCTTTCAACACTACAGGCCGGTATAGTGTTATTGGCAAAAAGTGTAGATCCAGATGAGCCGGCTCGTGACGAGCCGTCTCATCAGGATCTGCACTTGTTGCAAGTAAATTTTCATATTTTTGAGAACAAAAACACCCCCTTTTCATAAATGGATTAATCTGAAAATCATTTTGTGGCGTTTGATTTGGCTGCAAAATTAACATATCAAAATCCATTCCAGTTGCTTAGGGGTTGATCGGCCAGTGTCTAGAATGGAACATATTTCATGGCAAAACATCTTGTAAATTGAATGCAAATTGATGTTTTGTAATTTGATGTTCATCTTTCTAGCTATACTGAGGATGATGGTGTACATAGAGGATCTTCCATGAGTGACGATATAATATGATAGTTATTAAACAAGTTTACTGATTTCATAAATGCCAAGTTTCTTATGAAATCAGTCAACACGTTTAATAAATCTCATATTAAATCATACACACATGTTTGATTCTATTTATTGCATATGCACATCACAATACATCGAATCTGTAAATGGACACCTAGCTTGTTTTATGTACGGGCCACATTTGTATATTTATTACACTAGTGTATTATGAATTTTATTACACTGTGTTATTACACCGTGAAAGCCTCTTTTGTGCAATACAATAGTTTACATAAGCCGAGTTGTGAAACCTCTGATGCACACGCTTGAACTAGCTCTATCAAACCGCAAACTAGTAAAAATCTGTGACGTGCAGAATACAATGCGAGTATCTTTTTATATAAAGTTTATCAGGCAAGGCTAGGAAACATGTAGGGAAATATGACGCGGATTTCATTGAAAGGAACGCAGACTTGTTTACATTGTGTCATTGCATCGACGTCAATCGGTAAAATCATGTGATGCCGTTCGTCCAATGAAACGTCAGTTTTCAATGAGTTGTATACAATATATTATTATCAGATGAATGCCTGATAATACCTGATCTTATCAGTCAGTACGTATTCGGCCAATACAGAGCTGGTTACCTGATAAATGCACTTGTTATATAGGACATTTGCTAACAACATGTATGTTTGTGTGTTGGGGTTTAACGGCCTATCAGCAGCTAAGGTAATTTAAGGCCGGGTCAATGGGTTTAGTACTAAATCCCATATATTACATGTGCACGTACAAGTACATGTTCAAGTACATCTGCAAATGGAGGGAAAATTCCAAGATCAGGACTGAATATTTATAATAAAACAAACTATATATTCAGTCCTGAAATCAGAATAATCCTGATCTGATGCCAGGTCCTCGCCACACCAGAATCACTTGGCCCCCTCCCAAAAGCAGTAGGATCAGTAATAATCTTACTACTTTTCTAATGGGAAATAACACAATTCAACTCCCATGTAACAAAAGAGCCCAAGATGAAAACGTACCTGAGGGCAAAACCAGGTAAATCGTGATTCCTATAAGGAGGAACCCCTAGCGTTAATTTACGCCGTCACGTTCACCCGACCAACCACCCACTGTAACAACATGTAATCTCACTCTACAACTTGCACTAATACACTACTGAGACACATATTTGTTGCTGCGACTCCACAAATGGGTATTATGTGTTTTGCAACCAGTGTAGATCCAGATCAGCCTGTACATACGCACAGTCTGATCAGGATCTGCATTGTTTGCCATTCCATCCGTGAAACACTTGCCATGCTTCTAACAAGCAATATAGATCATTATCACTCTACAGGAGTGGGCTATTTGATCAAGAGCTACACTGGTCACAAATCCCATAAGTCTCATTTCTCCAGTCACATATGTGATGCACCATAATACAAATGGGGTTATTGAGTTTTTTAACATTTCCAGATCAGGTAACAAACAAAGTAGTCTAACATAGCTCTTCTCTTTTTGTTATAGCAGCATGAACATTATATTTGATTTAATGGCGTTTAACGGCCTGTCAAGAGCTAATGTCATTTTATGGTTAACGGGGTCAAATCCCATATGATACCGATTGTGATGGGAGATAAATCCCAAAATCAGAACTGAATATTTACTTAGAAAAATATATAGTCAGCCCTGAAATTAGAAAAACCTGACCTGGTGCCAGGTCCATACCACACCAGAGTCACTTGACCTCTTCCCCTAAAAGTAATATGATTTAACCAGATTTAACTGTCACATACAAAATGCCGATGACGTACCTGAAGGCCAAATCATGAGCAGCATCAATAACAATACGTTAACTGTACAATACAGTATAGACCCTGATCACACTGAACATATGTGCAGTTGGATGCAAGGAGCTACACTGGTCGCAACAAATAGTAACACATTATTTGTACTTGTACAGTTATAACTGAAATCCATATACAAAACCACTACTCAGAATTTGATAACCCGAGCGTTAAGGTTTCGAACGCACCAAGTCTGTGACCTTCACCCTGGGCTGTGGATTTGTCACAGGGCGGTAGAGGACCATTGGAGCAATGCGTGTGTGAAATGTGAAGCAGATCCGTGCAAGGAAAAGTAAATTAGAAGCGATTTACCCGAGCGTTAAGGTTTCGAACGCACCAAGTCTGTGACCTTGACCCTGGGCTTAGCGAGGGGGGGGGGGGGGGGGGGGGGGTGGGGGGGGGGGGCGATGGGGGGGGGGGGGGGGGGGGGGGGGGGGGGGGGGGGGGGGGGGGGGGTGGGGGGGGGGGGGGGGGGGGGGGGGGGGGGGGGGGGGGGGGGGGGGGGGGGGGGGTGGGGGGGGGGGGGGGGGGGGGGATGTCAAACGGAGGGGGCGATGTGGGGGGGGGGGGGGGGGATGTAGGGGGGGGCACAGGGTGTCGGTAGAAGACCATTGGAGCAATGCGTGTGTGAAATGAGAAGCAGATCCGAGCAAGGAAACACAAATTGTAAGCCATTTACCCGAGCGTTAAGGTTTCAAACGCACCCAGTCTGTAACCTTGACCCTGGGCTTAGCGAGGCGGGACGAATGTGGATTTGTCACAGGGCGGCAGAGGACCATTAGCCATTTACCCGAGCGTTAAGGTTTCGGGACAGTGTACGTACGTACGTACGAACGTACGTACGGACGCCGGTAATACTAAATGCCCCCCCCTCAGAAATAACTCCAAGACGGACGGACGGACGGACGGACGGACAACGGACGGACGGGGACGGACGGACAAGGGTAACACTATAATTGGGTAATCCTCCACTATCGTAGTCAGCTTCCAGAAGAATGAAAATATGAGTGAGGAAACGCACAAGCAAAATAATCGATCGCGATGCTTTCTGTAAAATGGTGCCAAAAATGTAGAGTATTGTCTAAGTATGTCGCCTTGACCTTGGGGTTAGCGGGCACCACATGGTTTCTGTATAATGATGCTGGCTGTTGTTACAAATGCATCAATGACAAATTAAAGCATTCCATTAAGGGAAACAGAAATTACAATGAATTAAGCCGAGCGTTAAGTTTTCGAAACTGAGCATTTTCTGAGTATGTGACCTTGACCTTGAGGTTAGCGGGCACCACGGGCTTCATGTAGAATGATGCCGGCTGTTACAAATGCATCTATAAACTAATCCGTGACCTTGACCTTGGGGCTAGCGGGCACTACACGCTTTCTGTAGAATGATCTATGGATCAAATGAGCAAATGGATCTATGAAATATTAAAGCATTCCATGAAGGGAAACAGAAGATATAATGAATTAACTCCAGCGTTAAGTTTTTGAAACGGAGCGTTTTCCAAGTCCGCGGTGCCGCGGCGCCATTGGACCTCGGCGCTATAACCGGCTGGGGAAAGTCTTAAGCTGCCGTAGAATACCGTTGTCAAATTCAAGTATTTAATGCGTAAATTATGGGATATAATTGGTAATATGAACATCGACTTATTGTTGATTTCACCCGAGAAATACGGAGAAATACGTCCCAGTCTAGTACAGTAGACTAGTCTATAGCTAGCGCCTCTCTAAACCGGTAACGTCTCTGTTCATGATTGAAAATAACACATACGGTTCATGGAGTGCTTAATTACAGTGGAATCTCTCTAAACCGGATACCCTGGCCACCTCCACTGTATTGTCACTTCGATAACGGGCATGGTGTGTGTGATCTGTTGTTTCTCTCCTTTATATACACATGCAAACACAATGTTAACCTTTATAATGCTGAGCACGAACATTGTCGTCTGCTGTTGCTTTATCATTTGCCTTCTTTCTCAATACAAACATGGTTAGACAGCACTTCAGAATTATTTCCATTGGAAATGATTGTTAAGTACTGTCAAATCATGTTTTGATGAAAACTGGAAGAGAGAACATAAACAACAGACGACACAATTTAATTCAGCAGTGTGAGGGTTAAACCATTTATTTCTTCGGTCTTATATTGTATATTGTTACATGACTGCCGTTTTTAGACACTGCTCACAGGCGAATAAAAATCCGTGACGTCATACCTAAATAAAACGTCATTTTTGTATTCCACGTAGCAGAAAAAGTAAAGCTGATTCAACAGAACAATAAACGCAAATATTGTTTTTTTGTGGTATAATGTGGATATAATTATATATGTTCAAATTATGAAATAATCCAGCGTATACGTCATTGACGTCAATTTTTAAAATTTTAATATTTTTTTGGCACGTACGTGCCTGTAATTGCTGATTATTAGTTATATTTGATGAGAAATACATTCACATCATGTCGTCGCAGTAGTAAGATATGAAATGATGTATAAATGCCCATTTAACCACGGTGATGTGGTTCCCTGAAAACGACACACCTTTGGCGTCAAGGGTTAGAACATAATACATGTTACTTTGGCGTTTTTAGCCAGGTGTATGAAGTCGACAACAAAGCTGAACATATGCGTGTTTTATTATGATTGTACGATGCATTGCATACTTCTAGTTTCCAAGTATGCTGATTAAACAATTGGGCTGTCTCGATTTCCAGTTTAACATTCCGAAAATGAGGCCCCAAAAGGATAAAAATCATTTTTTTGTTCACAAATTATTTAAATAGTGATAAAATGTAGCAAATCTTTGCGTTTCTATATTGTAACAATGTTAATTTAAAGTTTAAGTAGTTTCGCGGACAATGTTGACTATTTCTACCTCAAAAGGAGCCTCATATGATTGATGACTTCACACTCCGTGTGTAAACAGGTAATTAATAACATGTGGTTATATGTGGCTGTGAATGGCGATATGGGGCTTATGGTATTTGTGACCAGTGTAGCTCCTGATCAAATAGCACAGTCCCGTAGCCTGATAACGATCCATGTTCTTTGTTAGAAGCATAGCGGGTGTTTGATTGATGGAATGGTGGACAGTGCAGCTCTTGATCAGAATAAGCGGATACACAGGCTGATCTGGCCCTACACCGGTCGAAAAAAAAACACCATAAGCCCCATTTCTCCAGCCACATACGAAGACAGACTGGTAGACCGTTTAAATATTCAACTCCTTTTCATATCTAGTTACTGTCTGTTATCTGGTCACGTTTACATGAACAATTTCGCCGGTGTTTTTACCCAGATGAGATGGTTCGCCTAATCCCAACTCTTTTATATTTCAATCCACAGACAAACACGCGAATGTTTGCAAACTATTTAGACCCCGATAAAACGATTCGTCTAATCTCAAACCGTGATTAGGTGTGGCCCCAGGTCAGGTTATTCTACTATGGACCTGGCAGGTGTGGCCCCAGGTCAGGTTATTCTACTATGGACCTGGCAGGTGTGGCCCCAGGTCAGGTTATTATAGTATGGACCTGACAGGTGTGGCCCTAGGTCAGGTTATTATAGTATGGTCCTGGCAGGTGTGGCCCCAGGTCAGGTTAGTATGGACCTGGCAGGTGTGGCCCCATGTCAGGTTATTCTAGTATGGACCTGGCAGGTGTGGCCCCAGGTCAGGTTATTCTAGTATGGACCTGGCAGGTGTGGCCCCAGGTCAGGTTATTCTAGTATGGACCTGGCAGGTGTGGCCCCAGGTCAGGTTATTACTAGTATGGACCTGGCAGGTGTGGCCCCAGGTCAGGTTATTCTAGTATGGACCTGGCAGGTGTGGCCCCATGTCAGGTTATTCTGGTATGGACCTGGCAGGTGTGGCCCCAGGTCAGGTTATTCTAGTATGGACCTGGCAGGTGTGGCTCCAGGTCATGTATTCTAGTATGGACCTGGCAGGTGTGGCCCCAGGTCAGGATATTGTAGTATGGACCTGGCAGGTGTGGCCCCAGGTCAGATTATGCTAGTATGGACCTGGCAGATGTGGCGCCAGGTCAGGTTATTGTAGTATGGACCTGGCAGGTGTGGCCCCAGGTAAAGTTATTCTAGTATGACCTGTCAGGTGTGGTACCCAGTTCAGGTTGTTCTAGTATGGACCTGGCAGGTGTGGACCCAGGTTATTCTAATATGGACCTGGCAGGTGTGGCCCCAGGTCAGGTTATTCTAGTATGGACCTGGCATGTGTGGTCCCAGGTCAGGTTATTCTAGTATGGACCTGGCAGGTGTGGTCCCAGGTCAGGTTATTCTAGTATGGACATGGCAGGTGTGGTCCCAGGTCAGGTTATTCAAATTGCAGGTGTCAATTGTGTGTCTCCAACTAGTCGCGAGCTGTCGCAGCCCAGTGAGATACTACCTTTAGTTAGTTACATGTTGTCCGTATATTAAAGGTACATGCCCACTCAGTAAGCACAAAAGGAATTAAATAAGTGTATACTTGTGTCATTATTCCGCCTGTTCTAAAAAATACAAGTGCCCGCAAAACAGATATAATCATTTAGTAATATTTATTTTACTGATAGTGACGCGCGGTGTTATCAGGCTATTTTCATATGCAAATGAGGCATGATATTTTTTACTTATTTACAATAATGAAATGCGTCATATACAAAAAATATTTTCGACAGATTATAAAGTATGATCATTGCACATGCAAAAATAAGTACAGAGAATAAATAGCAAAGTCCGTTTAAGTTTAAGGAAACACGGTTATCGCCCCTGATATTAGTGTGAAAATGTTCGTCTGTTATAAAATGTATAATAATGCCAATCAATACGTGGTGTAATGGTGAATGAATGTTTATTTTGCCAGAAAATGGCATACGTACAGAATATACAAAGTTGTCTGTCTCACTATATTATAACCTACTGCGTGGGCATGTACCTTTAGGTTAGACACCACCAAATAGTTTTAATATATAAATTAACCGAATGCCATCCAATAAGTCTCTCCTACCTTCACTATTCGTATGGATGCTGTGGGACCCACTTGTACATGACATGCAGTCAGTCTGTACTGGTTCTGCATGAACTAAACAATAGGTTCACTTACTCCTAAGAAAGAAAAATTCAACCTTGTCATATCCTCCAATATTGTGTACATTTTTTGGCCACGGAAACTCCGTTTACATCAAGTGACCAACAGGTTCAGTGTTTTCTTTCAAATGCTACAAATATGCTGAAAACTGGTGTTAAAGGCACCCCAAAATGTTCCTCAAGTGAAACTGGGTAGTAATGGGTCAATATTTGCAAGCAAACGGTGTCTGTGACCTCAAAACACCCGCACTTTTTTTTATACCGGACTACTTTTGCATACACCCTGGGCGATTTCGCACCATTTGGTGTCTTCTAACCTTTAAGTACAAATCCGGCGGGCCGTGAGGTGTTGTATAATTGGCAATTTGATACCATGACAAACATACTCGACACCGATAATTGCTGCAGATTGGTCGTACACAACCGCCTGTGTTAATCTTGCCAAGGTTTAAACGTTTCAAAACACATAGCTCAGGCTCAACCAGTGCTGCTTGATTTCAAGCACAATATTCAAGTATTTTTAAATAAAAATAAATTCAAATATTGGTAAGAGTAGTGCAGGTGGTTGTGTAAGAGGACCACGAACAGTCTAAAGTTAAGTCACGTGACCGGTGTTATTGCTGTTATCAACCATTTCTACCTAAATATATAACACAGGCTATTCCAGTAAGATCTTGAAAATTCAAGTAAATAACTTGAAAATTCAAGAAAACATCTTGAATAAATGGAAATTAAAAAAAAAGTGAAGTGGCCCTAATGGGCTTCCGTATCAAGATGACCCTGGTTGCCGATGGTCGTTCATTTAACGCAACATACCTCGGTGTATGTCTGTAATATAGCGTTGAGTTAAATATGAATAATTCATGATTTATATAATGACAATCTCAGGTATCCAAACATAGGTGTGCCTGCTTTACATTCCAGCGGTCGGTAGTGCGTAGCCCGGTGTGCTTGTCAATTCGCCATGTACACGGCAGTGTATGTAACGTTATTTAAATTGAATACAGCTCGAACAGATTACGATTATAGCATATTTTCATCGTAGTCGCCATATGTTCGAGCCTGGGTCTGTCTTCAGAGGAAGGACTTGTTCGTTCTTCTCTTGGAGTGTCCCGCACTTGCACATTTCTATCGAATATTGCTAATTTTCATTTCGCATATCTGTAAAATATCGGGCGTTTGCTCAATATGTGTTTGTAGTGCTTCCGACGGGGAATGGTCTTGTAGTCTAATTTCCAGCTTCTAGGTAAGAACAATACCGATACATTTGCTGGAATTTGTTCTAATGAATCCGTGCTAGCATTGGGATGCTGCATGTTGGCCGCCATTTTGGAGATAGCTCGTGGCGAGGTAGCAACAGTAACTATGTGGGTTGAGCTTAATTTTGGCAAGCTTAGCAACTCGGCTCCATGAATTAGTTTGCGTTTGTGCTAGTGATTTGTGTGTATAGCCACCTGCGGACCGTACACCGCTGGTTGTGGATGGAGCTGTGTGTCGTTTTGCAGGTTATACCACCTCTGTACTCGCGCCACGACTCATGATATAGCGAATACCAAGCGTGTGTCTTTTTATTTGAAGTTTATCAGGCAAGGCTAGGAAATGCGTAGGAATTCTCCGAGGAATTCTTACTGTTTCCGAGTCGAGTCTGATAAACTTGATATTAAAAGACAATAGCCCGGTATTCTATTGATCAGGTAACGTTTTATACTCGAAAATTACCACAAATGACGTCGTTAACTATGGACAGAACGCGGACTTGTTTACGTTGCGTCATTACACTGACGTCATTCTTTAACGGCACATGACGTCATCCGACTAGTAAAACGTCAGTTTTCACTTCGTTGCAATCATCCGGATGTTTGTATCAGGTCGTCAATGCCTGATACAACAATATGTTATCAGTCAGTACGTATTCGGTAAATACAGGGCAGGTTACCTGATAAAAATGCGTAATTACCCGGGGCGCCAAAGTGCAAAATGGGGGTATTATGTGATCGGCAGCCTATTTTTTGGTTGGACAGTGTGGTTACTTCTGTGACACATAAACAACAAATTCAGCATGTATAACCCTCTCATGCTTTCGCAATGGCCCGGAACTCAAATACAACATGGCCGCCCTATATTTTTTTAATTTGTACCAAAACGAATATTTGGATAATATTTGCTATCAGACGTTTACATGTGTTTATCATTCATTTATCACACATATATGATGACTGGATGTTTCTATGACTGATCTGTATATACATTGATCGCAAGATATAGCATACATTGTATCGATATATATATATGATATACGGGCCGCGCTCTGTGAAAACCAGCCTTAATGACAACATTTTCAATTTGCACTTTTTTACATTTTTCGATGCGGACTCCTTTAAAAATAAATATGCTGAAAAGAAAATGCAAATATGTTTCATAGTTTTTGTTTTATCTCACTTTTGTAGCACCATGTGAATCACGCAAGGAAAAAAAAGTAACGTCATCGAGCAAATGACGTTATTGAAACGCTGACGTTTGTACAATGCAAAACAACAGCATACAGTAGAAATGCGTGTTCATAGATTCATTGACTGTGCTTGCTGTAAACTGTATTTGCTGATAAGTTGCACTAAATGTATCTACAATTGTTAGTATGTATACTATCAAACATTGAACAGAATCAAACTATATTATGTACATGTAGCGAACAAATCAAACGCACCACTATCGATTTTAAATCTATAATTAGCCGACCTGTGACTTCGTAATTTGCTACTATCGCCAACTATCACAGATTATGCATATACATGTACCGTCAGACAGATACATTGTAATTATTTGAGAATTTAGTTCAGAATCTATTTGACGTTATTTACGTAGCAGTTAATTTTGACGTCATTTATTGATGTAGACATTACGTCACTCACCAAAGACCAAACACAAACAACTAAACGACATTCCTGGTGTTTGAAATTAAGCAATCTGTGATTGAAACACATGCACTTTTTTCTGTAGAAATGAATGACCTGAATTTGGTTAACATTTGGATAGGCCTATGACTGCACATATCAAGGACTTCAACGCCCGATGGTGTCTAGAGGGTAGTCGAACACCCGGGGAGTTTTAAACCAATTTTAAAATCGACTGTCCATACCCGACTCTCGGAATTAAATTTACATCTCAGAAAGCGGGAGGAACGTTTTCCTGTATAGCGGACGGTCTTATGTACATGTACCCCGTACTAGCAGGTAGATGGTCTATGGGTTAATCTTGCGCTGACCCCCACTCCCAGCGTGCAGATATTGTTAGCTGTGTCGGCTTAACAAAGTTATTGTGTGATCCTGTCTATGAATTTACTGCCGGTACTGATTTTTTTATATAAGTTTCTTCAAATTTTATAAATGTACGCATTTATCAACCGTACTTTGTAGATTCCTTCATATGTCTGTATTTGCGTGACTGATGCCCTCGCGAAAGCATGCGTACTTATTTAGAAAGTAGAATGTATAGTTGTTAAAATCAAAAGTGGCCAACAGAACATTCAGGGCAAACTTATCCATTAATGTGTATTTTTAAATGTGTGTGGGTTTGAATTTTTGATAATGGGTTTACCATTTGAAAACAAATATATATACATAAACCTGTCAATGTCGGGGAAATGTGGCGATGTGACATTTACAAAGTGTTCTGATAAAAATACCGGTAGGTTGATATATTATATTGCGCATGTTCATTTCCCCGTGAGTTTTAAATTTGCGACAAACGCACTAGTGCAGAAAGTATGGCCAATACGAATTAAATCGCTTTCCATAGAACGACATCTACGGAAGCCCATTAGGGCCACTTCACTTTTTTTTAATTTCCATTTATTCAAGATGTTTTTTTGAATTTTCAAGTTCTCTTCTTGAATTTTCAAGTTCTTTTCTTGAATTTTCTAGCTCTTTTCTTGAATTTTCAAGTTCTTTTCTCGAATTTTCAAGATGTTTTCACGAATTTTTACGATCGTTTCTAATAAAGGATATTTCAAGATACTTTCTTGAATTTTCGAGATCTTTTGTTGAATTTTGAAGATGTTTTCTTGAATTTTCAAAAATGGAAATTAAAAAATGTGAAGTGGCCCTAATGGGCTTCCGTAGACATCTGTAAACCAAGATCTTTCATAAATAGGATCATGCAATATGTAAATCAACGTAACACATAATTAAGTCATGAATACACGAATGCAGACTTACCTGAGTGTGTCTACATATTATAAATTATTGCAAGGATGCGGCGAAATCCTTTGATCTCAGCAGAGCGGTAACCTGGTGAGATCACTGTCTGGGTCCTGTCTGGCAAACTCCCATCAGCATTCGAAAATATCGCAGTAATCCACTAATATACGATCCACAGTCTGTATGTGTGACCAGTGTAGATGCTGTTCCGCCTTAATGTTTACCGCTAACCCGACTTTTCAGTTTGTGCAAAACATTCGGGTGAGTTTACCACCTACCAATAATGACTATAATTTCCGTCGTGTTTAAAAATAAATATGAGTACATGTATTACAAATAATGACTGGGCGATGCCGAGTTGAGCTGTGTTCAGCCTCGGCAAACACGACACAATACGAATTTGGAGAATGCGGTCATAAAAATGTATAAGCCCGCGCCCAGATGGCTCTAGATCAGAACATGTGCTTATTTTCCGTCAAACTACTCTGGTTACCACCCTATTCATATTCGGCATGGACTACGATTGTATCAGTAAGCGCATCACAGAGGCCCCGAATGGGATTTTCATGTTCATGATATTAAGAGAAAGTAGGACTTTATATACACACTTTTAGATACTGAACATGATCCACTATTACTGTGTTTCAACAGTCAATATGTATGTCACCGAAAAATATTGAAGTAAAATGAGGCCCCAAACTGGAAATACCACATACATATGAGGCGCATAAAGGGATTTTCTCAAAACAGTATCAGATAAGTCACATAATACATTATTTGTCGGGTTTTATTTATCCATTCCTGACCATCTGTTATTATATTGTCTAAGAAAGAGTTCCTAATTAGGGTCTCTTGTTATGAGCATGTTATGAGTTTTGTTGCAAATAGACAATACGTCTATCAACCTATTTGGGCCTCATTTTGGGGCCTCATTCGCGTGTCAAACGCGTGCTATATAGCATGATAATGACGGAAAATAGCATATACTTAAATATATGCGCACAGTCATGACTTATATTTGTAGTTACATTCGGTAAGTCTCATTTCGGCAGCAAAGGGTAGCTTTGTTTGAACAAACTTAATAAAAAACATACGTTTAAGCACATACTAAAAATACGAATGTGGAAACCATGTTCAACTTATTCACGTATGCAGTTCTGTTTGTGCCAAATAAAGATATACGTTTTCCCATTAAGGGCGGTATTTAGGCAACATTTAAAAACAAGACAAATGTGGTATAAGTGTACACATATACATATACACGCGGATTTCATGTCAAGTGATGGAAGACATGAAGAAGACTACATTGAAATGGTGTCGTGCTAAAGACACATATGCATACATTTTGACGCATGTATGTTCAAATATTGAAATATTGAACGTCAAAAATATAATGCCAGTGACATCGTACGCGTGCAACAGTGTCACGTGTTCACACGTATCCAGTTGCCAAATAGTTTTGCAAGCCTTCAACTTATGTAGAACATATCGTTGTAAAATATGTGTTGCAAAAACTGTTTCACCTTGTGAAGGTCAATGCGATCGAAGTCATATTAATGGACTGGAGATTATGTTTTTAAAACATTGGTATATCCTCTGGCATATTGATCACAATACAACATGTTATAAACATGTTGACGTCAAAATATGCTAATTGATCAGTCAGCGAATATGTCAAGGTTATGAAGCTCAAACATGCCATGTTAATGGGCCCATGTGTGTGTCACATATGTCCACATGTATCAAGTTTGCAAATATTTAATAAATACCTGATGTTATGTGAAAGCTATCATGGCATAATGAAGAAACTCTTATTGACTCAAACATGGCTACGTGTTTGGGCGACCCTGTGGAGGTTAAACATGTCAAAGTCACTGAATTATGAACCGTGTAGACCCTGATCAGTCTGTGCGGATGCGCAGGCTGATCAGGCGCTGCACTGGTTGCATAACCTATAAGCCCCATTTCTCCGGTCACAAACTTCTAACGCGTTATAACCGCGATTATAACACGAAGTGCCAACCTGTCCAGTTCTAACGCATTGCTTCTCGCAGTTAATTGTCGTCGGTGAGATGGTGTGGGTGTTTGGTCAATAATATTTGTTCTTTTTCATACACGGTGAAACGTTTGAATAGTAAATTGAAACTGTTGATGTAGCTGGGTGTCAGACATTACCATTGTGGGTGTCTTTAAATGTTTAGTTAATGTGTCTTTATTATTTGAAAATATAATGGAGAGATGGTGAACATCAATTTTAATTATAAAAATATATTTAAAGGTACATGCCCACTCAGTAGGCATAACATGTTCTTTACATGAGAGACATTTTCTGGCAAAATAAACATTAATTCACCATTACCCCACGTATTGATTGACATTATTATACATTTTATATCAGACGTAACTTTCCACACTGATATCAGGGACGATATCTTTGCTACCTGAAAATGTTAACAGACATTACTATTTATACGCTGTATTTACTTTTTGATGTGCAATGATCATACTTTATAATCTGTCGAAAATATTATTTTTTTCAGGTGAGGCATTTAATTAGTATAAATAATTAAAAAATAGCATGCCTCATTTGCATATGAAAATAGCCTGATACCACCGCGCGTCACAATCAGTAAAATCAATATTATTAAATGGTTATATCTGTATAGCGGGCACTCGTAATTGTTAGAACTGCTGGAATAGTGACACAATTATACATGTACACTTATTTAATTCCTATAAAGAACAGTTTGTGCACTGAGTGGGCATGTAGCTTTAAATGTAGGACTCGTCGATACCTGTATATGTAGTTATCCTGCATCATTTTACAGGCCAATGTCAACATGGGAATTTGATACTAAAACATAACTATTAAAATAGCCTGATACCAACGCGCGTCACTATCAGCAAAATAAATATTACTAAATGATAATACCCGTAGAACAGCGACTCGTAATCTTTAGAACTGGTGGAATAGTGACACAATTATAAACTTATTTAATTACTATAAAGAACATCATGTGCCTACTGAATGGGCATTTACCTTTAATGAGTGCGAAACAACGTACACGGACTGTATATTTTTGTATGTAAATATTCTGTTCTGATTTTGGGATTTTCCGGCTTCCCTACACATGAAATATGGGATTTGGCCCTTAGTTAACAGATATTAAATAACATCAGCTGATAATAAGCCATTAAACATCATTGTACAAATAGATAATACTTATTAGTAATCTTGTGGAGCTAACCTAGTTTCAGTACTTTGATTTGTTTTAATTACGATTTTGCAACTCAGCAATGATTATACTAACGATATGCAAACAAAATCAGCCGTATATTATTCCAGGGCCGGTTTTTCGATTTGTGTTTCTACCCACTGGGTCCTCTACTAAATGTACAGCGCGAGCTGACCATGGCTGTAGATAATGCTCATTCCGGGGCCAAGCCAACACCCACCTAAATAGAACGCCCTATTACGTCATCAGACCAGTTTACTACGGTTGCACTGAACTTTTGAAATTGATGCGTCTGCATCTCGCGACTTGTACTGCGGCTCCACAGGCATTCGGCGTGTTTCTGCTTTCATCAGTATAACTATATATATACGAGTTATATCGACGAAAGCCGAAACACGCCAAATGCCTGTGTGCGGCCCCGGAATATGATCAGCTGTTGAATTGAACGGATTTTCAAAGTACCGAAAGTACTGCATATATGCTCAAATTGCGTGATATTAAATGGAACGGATTTTCAAATTATATACCGTGTTGTCCGGTTAGCGCAATCGGTATCCAGCGCGCTTCTCACCAATGCGACCGCGGGTTCGATCCTCGGCCGGGGCAGTACGTAAGGTGGCATGGTGGTCGCCAGATAGGACAAGTGGGTTTCCTCCGGGTACTCCGGTTTCCTCCCACATTAATGACCAGCCTTACGCCTTCATCTGTGCCAACGAACGTATTTGTATAATTGTATAAGTGCTCTCGTGCTTGTTTGTAATCGTTGTAAAATAAATACAGTGTAAGAGGAAGTACAGAAAGTATTGCATATTTGCTCAAATTGCGTGATATGTCCGACGGAAATGCAACAATAGCGTTCGGCCATGTTCCTGGGGAACTGTTGAACCCATGGCCTACGGCCTTTGGGTTCAAACAGTTCCCTAATGCCACGCCAAACGTTTATCCACGGCTGGACATGGTCGAACCTTATGGTTAATAAAATCCCATACAATTACAGTTCTGTACACTTAATTTCCAATGATACCCAATGCGTATGTTTTCTTAGAAGGAAATAAATCAGCTCCGTCTTTTTCCGTCTTCAGAATTACCTTATTTGTGGCCGTGATTGGAGAAATGGGACGTATGTGATTTGTAACAAATGTAACTCCTGATCCAGTAGCACACTCCTGCAGCCTGATATTACGATATACTATAGTATATTGCTTGTTAGAAACACGACGGGTGTTTCATTGATGGACTGGCGAACTGTGCAGATCCTGATCAGGCTGTGCTGATGCTCAGGCTGATCTGGGTCTACACCGGGCGCAAACTCCATAAACAACTTTATCCAGTCACAATCACATGTAACTAACCCACGCAGGGACAAGCACGGAAGAAACATTGGGTTTCAATATTGAAGTAATATTAATTTCACGCGTTTCGCTAGTATAGCGTGTCTTCGCAAAGCGTATACAGGTCCACCATCACCACCATTGATTTTCCTATATAAACTGACCAATGTCCACACATTTCGCTATTCTCTACTACTTTCATTGTTCGTATATATGTTATGGGAACTTATTTTCCAATAAACTGCACCTATTATGCTCTGGATATTCACTAATTAAAATATAGATTTAATTATTGTTAGGAAAGATAAATTCAGTCTCCTATGACCACCCTAGTGGTTGGCGCAAAAATTTAGCGGCCGGAATTGAAACCGCCAAACAAACATGCTGCGACTTACAAACTAATCCCAACGCGTATGTTTGAAACTGATGTAAATGATACACTAACATGCCTGTGAAGTTGATTAGTTCATCAATTGACTGGTTTCTTCAAGCAAAAAGTGTCTATGGCATAACAAATCTGTCTTATTTGTTTAACGTACTACTTTTGACTGCACCGCACATGCATATCTGATGATTTAGCGTGGTTAAACCTATAAGGACAACTTATGTTTAGAGATCTGGGAAATTTGCCCACTATTCACAGCTATGTCATATTCCGTCATAAAGTATGGAGTTTGGGGTCAAGGTCACCAGTAGTTTTCGTATAATGACCGTTCAACTCCAGCCAGTTTCTTGTCTAAATTCGCGCCAACTCGAACAGAGAGACGACTTTGAAGTTTTCAAGAGATATATGAAGAACTGAGCCTATATAAGATCATGTTTAACATTTGTACAGTCTCGGACCACATATACAAGCCTAGCAACATAATAACCACTAAAAAAGTTGTTGTTGGAAAAGGCTTCCGCCTTGTAACGGTCAGTCAGAAAAAGGGCTTTATTGCTCAGAAAAGGCCGCACAGCTGGTTTATGACACTGCTAGTGTATGGGTAGTGATCATGTATGTGAGAATAACGTGAGGTTAGCTAATTTTGAAGACTAGATTGACCAGTTGGTGTCACCAGGGCATATTTGATGACTTGATCCGGCTTCCAACGGATGTCGTTTTTGGCCGAAAACATAACACAAAAACATTATATCAAGTAACAATTGGTGAATTTTGTGAATTTCATTAAACGTCATCTGAATATTAAGTATATACACTAAAAGGACACTTGTCAGCAAATACTGTAGTGATAATAGAGATTATATCTGGGTTGCATTTGCTGGCTAACTGATAAGCAACTAAGTATTCTCCAGGCAGCTGAATTCACTATGTTGGCCTTATTGATGCTTAGAGGTCCACCACCACCATATAATTTCCTATATAAACTGACAATGACCTGCTATTCACTGCTACTTTCATTTTTCGTATGGATGTTGTGGGACCTATTTCCCCATAAACTATACCCATTTTGCTCTGGATATTCACTAATTAAAATATAGCTTTAATTATTGTTAAGAAAGATAAATCAATCTCCTGTGATCACCCTGGTGGTGGCGCAAAAACAACGTCAACGGTTGGAATTGAAACCGCCTCACATGACAAACATGTTCCGACTTACAAAATAATCCCAAAGCTTATGCTTGAAACTGATGTGAATGATACATTAACATGCCTGTGAAGTAGATTAGTCCATCAATTGACTGGCTTCTGCAAGCAAAGAGTGTCTATGGCATAACAAATCTGGCTTATTATATGTTATCTCCCTTGAGATAGTATATTGTGTCACGCGAATTTCTATGGGAGCAGCCATTGACCGTGCTACGCCTAAACGGCGAGTACGACCAAGAAAATAGTGCCCTGTGCCAACTAATCCTATGGTGTTTCGGTCTGTCTTGCTTTGTATCTAAAACTCTACATATACTATTCTCTATTGTTTTCGCAGTTTTGTGCCCTGTTTATCAGTTAAATTCTGTAAAATACGAATCAAGACATTTCGTGCGTATGAATACAGCAGCTATTATCTTTAGTTCTCACAGTTAGGTAGCAGTGAACAGTTAGTCGCCAGTTTCGTACACTTTTTTTCTGGGAGTTTCAAACAGTAATTTATTCTAGAGAAAACGTATATATGGGAATGGGTTTGCACCATCACAGTACATTTGCCTCTGGATGATGATTGAGAAAATATGCAACGTTCAGTCTCAGGTTCCGCAAGTGATCTGTTTTTGTGGAGATAACATATTTCAGTACTTTCAGTACTTTGATTTTTTAGCGTGATTAAACCTAAACTACAGTGGAAATCTGTATGCTATGTTTATTCAGTGGTTATGCCATACGTGGTGTGTATTTGTTGAATAGCGAACAGGTAGGTATATGTGCGTCACTCTACCAGACGGTGTCGCGCTGACAAGTGGTGTTGTTTTTAAGGAAATCGTTTATACATCGGGGGCCCGTTTCACTAAACTTCTTACGATAAGAAATTATCGTACGAACTTCTTAGGCACGTTTTACCGTTTCACTAACGTCAACTTCGTGCGAACTTTTTTGTGAAGTTCGTAACTTTCCTCGTAAGTCTATGATAGGTATTGCGCTATCGTACAAGTGTCGCGGCCGCCATACAAGTATTCCATGAATAACATCGTGGTCAAATTGGCGGTGCATATTTCGCCCTATAGGTTTCGCCCTATCATTCCGTCTGTCTGTCTGTCTGTCCGTTTATTGTTTGCATTACTTAGTAACGATACATCCTTCCGCATTAATACAATTACCCTCACTACTGATCGTACGTCCGTACGTCCGTTCGTCTGTTCATTGTTTTTTAAGTTTTTGTCTGTCCGTCTGTCTGTTCGTGTGTTTATATTTTGTAAGTTTTTGTAAGTTTCTCAAATCACTGATAGGGGCCCTACGTGCGTAGACAGACCGGCTTTTCTAGCTTTAGCCGCTTATCATTTAGCCAGCAAATGCAACCCAGATATAACGTGGCTTATAGAGTAGTGACTCACTATACTTGTAGTTGTTGATCAGTTAGTCCAGCAAATGCAGCCTGATATAACGTGGCGTATTTTTGGTTTCTGTATACTATATGGTACATCGAGTTGCCATCTCTGCCATCTTTGTATGTACAGCCATCTTACAGTTTCATCACTTCGATCGTTTGACACATACATCAAATAATATGACAGAAAAAAGTATTACAGTGTGGCGCAATACATTATATACAGATATGACAACAGAGTGCTATAAATATTATGACAGAAAGCTATACAACAGGTTAAGGTTATGTAAGGCCTAGCCAACTGGTTCGATCCCGTATTCAACCTGCTGCATTGGGGGGGGGGGGGGGGGGGGGTGGGGGGGGGGGAGGGGGGATCCCAAAAATCACAACGAAATATTTACATCGAAAAAAAATGTATATTCTGTCCTAAAATTAGAATAACCCGTACCACACCAAAGCCACTTGACCCCTTCCCCTAAAGGTAATAGAAAACCAGACTTGTATATAAGTGTGATGAAAATAAGACGTTGCACAAACTTGTATTTATGGGTATGTCAAATTATTTGTGATATGTGTCAAACGCCACAAGAGGTAAACTATACTGATGGATTGCATACACTAAGATGGCCAATATAGCAACTCCATGTCCCGCATAGTATACAGTAACAAGGTAAAGCAAATAAAAATCACATTGTCAGTCCAATTGACTTTCCTGGTTTTAAGCATGCTGGACTAAGGAAGTTGATTTGACAGCAGTTGTCTGGTTGTCAAATTGGGACCGGAAGTTTACCTTCAAATAGCTTGATGGATTTCCAATACTGAAGAGTTCTTAAGAAGTTCTTAACTTAAGAAATTGGCACGAACATGTTAGTGAAACGCACGTAAGAAGTTCGCAAGAAGTTCGTACGAAAAGTATCGTAGACGTAAGAAAGTTCGCATCGTAAGAAGTTTAGTGAAACGGGCCCCGGGGGCTGATCCAGGATTTCAGGTTACTTTAGTTGAAACAATAATTATCTATTTCATACAATTCATGGTACATCATTACATGTATATCATTACATTATACATGGATTCGAAAACAAGCTAATAGCTTAATGAATTCATATCCATAAGATCCTCAAAATAACGACCCCATATGCATGAGGAGGTAATGAAAAACTCAGACTGGACGTGACTATGGAAATAATCATAATAGTTCACCACATGTTAGTAGCCGACGACTGATTGGTGTCACCATGAACGAGTTCATATATTTCATCTCTATACGAGCTCCTTTGCCTTCAAGCGTTATGAACATTTCTTAAGAATTGCTCAGTAATCATCAGTTCAACCACCGTCGTTACTCACATATAGGAGTCAACATGAATATTTTCATAGCATTCCGTTCTCAGATAAACAATAGTCATTATGAAAATGTTCTTAGCGACTACAATATGTGGGAGCGATGGTACGTTGTATGAACATTTTCATGGCGAATAATATTTGTCTTAATAGTGCGAGGCATATGGACATTTTCATAATGACTATTGTTTATCTGAGAACGGCATTAAATTGAGCTCACTTGAATATATCACGCTGAAAATGCCGAATGCTACACAAACGATTTGGACACGTTTTCGAGCCGGAAACATTTCTTATCAGATTTAGAACATATTGTTTGTTCCATAGGAAACAACAATAAAACCCTTTGCACCCCGCCTGTCATACCAACTCAAATTTAGGTGGACTTTATAGAATTGGGATATAGCCTAAGAATGTCGACAGGCATGTTGCCAGCTCTTCCAGACACACATGGTAACACTCCTCGGGTACCACTACTCGATGCAGCGCAAGTTGACGTACGGGTCGTGTCTTATGCCAACGACACAGATTCACGTAACGAACCAAGGTATGTGCATGCATTAAATATAATCTCTAAGCGTATCATAAATTAAAAACAGTATCACTTAATTAATGTTCTGTTTACTCCCTGTTATAACACACACTGTGTTATTTACCACATCCGATTACCACAGGTTCATGTAACGGACTATAATAACAGTAAGCGCAAACAATGTGTTACTATATGTTTGTATTACCTCTGTTATAACACATACTGTTATAACAGGGAGTAAAACAAACATCCATTAACTAACGTGTTGCATTTTGGTTCGAAACTTGAACCTGTGGTCATCGGTTGTGGTAAATACGATAATGGAGGATCCCTATTCTCCGGATTGGCTGCTCACAAATCACAATAGGCACGCACGCGTTTTCCCTTTCTGTGAATGAACTGTACTATTATGATATAATTATGCGAGATTTGTTTTTGTATTAATACTGTTACAGTAATTAATTAGCATGCTTAATGACGTATCTTTATAAAAATGGAATGGTGAACGGTGCAGATCTTGATCAGACTGTGCGGGTGCACAGGCTGATCTGGATCTACACTGGTCACAAAACCCAGAAGCCGCATTTCTCCAGTCACAGTCACATATGTTCTGGGGTTTGGCACGAACTGTCCACATAGCGAGACCGTTCGTACCAATTCGTGTTGGACTGTTACCCCCACCTCAGATTCATCATTCAGACCGATGCAGGACTGTTAGTCACACTACCTGCGATGTTTCGTCCCAACAGTGGGACGAACAGTCACCGGACTAAAAGTCATTGGGACGAACAGCTACATATAACAGTTTAGTGTTTAACGACATTTGTTCAAGAAAAGATTAAATACTTAATTCACACCTCCGCCTGACGCACATGTGGTGCCATAGAAACAACGGTCATGTTTTCCATTACTGCAACGAGTACATGTAACAACATCAACAATAGACAAGGTGTGGGATCACGTGGTTTCTGAACTCGATTTTCCGACGTGACGTAATCTGTGATGTTATTTTTACAGCATTTTTATTTTAAATCTTCCTAACAAACGGTCGGATTTTAATGATTTGTAAGGCACCAAATACAATGGCATATTTGTTTTATGGGTGCTCTGAAAGTTATTTACAATAACTTGTAACTATCCCAAAGAATAGAGTACCGTTTATTTCTTACATTCACTTGCTCTAGTTTTTATTTACATTTACTGTAACACAATCTTCGTCAAAACGACATAATTATGAGATTAAAGCCGCCTATAAAATTAATGGCAACGTGTACCACATCAGCTGCGGTATATATCATAAAAATATGTAATTCCATTAGAAAGATATTACAGGAAATATATTGTAAACACGTCCAAAAAAACATGACTTCACGCCGTATCGGACACACGTGATCCCACACCTTGATAGGACCTTCTGCTGTTTACGCATTTGTACATGTAGTAACTTAGGCAGACATTGTCCAATTTCCAGAATCCTAGTTTATTTGAATTTATTATTTTGTCAAAACATAGAAAATAACTGAAAATGTTACATTTTAAACAATATATTTGCAGCAAATTGTGTCTATATTCAGCAGGATTATGTTTCGCTTGCCTTACCATTGGTATTTTATATTTATAACTTTCAGTAAGAATGTGGAAAAACAGGTTACTGCATACACCCATGTGAAATGTAACTGAATACAAGGATACGTAACCAGGCGTGAAAGACACGGATCATGTTTGGACGGCGAATATATTCACGCCCTGATCGGTGTTTCATGAAACACCCCGCATACTTGTTTGGTCACGCGACGGAGACACATTTGCTTTCTTGCGTTTGTGATGATAAAAGTGACGGCCGTTCCTGCGATTTACTGGCTACACGACTGTCAGTTAAAGTAACATCGATCGCAGGTAAATGACGGGTTTAAACGGGTTTGTGCTTCATGAATTTATAGCTGTGCGTGTATATTGAAGTTGGGGTCCCATCTGTTAGGCATAAAATGATTTTCATAATAGTTAAATAATTATAAAATAACTGTGTAACTATTCCACCAGTGTTAAGCATTACTACATGTAGTTTTCACTATGCAGATATATGTATGCTCAGTTATTAGTCTTTACATTACAGATAGAGCCGTGCTTTAGTTGTGCGTGTGTGCGTGCGTGTGTGTGCGTGTGCGCGTGTGTGTATGTGTGTGTGTTAAACTAACATAGTTTCGATAACTAGGCTTTCTATACAAAGAAGAAATAGCACCATTTTTGGCTGTGACTGGAGAAATATGGCTTACGGGTTTTGCGACCAGTGTATACCCATAGTCTGATCTGGATCTGTGCGCCATTCCATACATGAACACCAGTTATGGTTCTAACAAACAGTATATATCGTCACCAGGCTACGTAGTTCGGTCAGTTACAGTCGTGCGATATGTCTGTCGATATTGATTGTATTGGTTAAAAGTATTGTCCAGGGACCCAGTAAACGGAAAAAAATATGGTTTCATTTTATTGTCATGTTTTAGCTTTTACGGGCCCACCAATATATTAAGATATATGAGTATAACACCAATATATTTAGCTTGGTCAAACATTCTGATGTCGGCGAAGTGACTTAATCAATGATATCTCATTAGCTTCTGCAGTTTTTCGTGTAATTGTCATATAACGATTTTTGCACCCCATCCAAATAGCAGGTGGCCATGACGTACTACATGTATACCCACAGTGGGGTCGGGCGGAATGTTAACATAACAAATCCATTCCTGGGGCTCGTTTCACTAAGCGCCGTACGACTAAGAAGTTCGTAAGTGTACAACTAAAATGTATAACGAGGTTCGTATTAGCCGCCGATTGTGGGAAATCTTTGAGGCGTTTGTTCACATTCAATGCTCCCGACCTGTAGGTGGAACAAATGGTAGCTTTAACCCTTTCACCCCTAAGTAACTGGAATCTATATGCATACATTAATTTTGCAACCAATCCAATTGTCACAAAACGATTTTCAGACTAGTCCATTGATGAAAAGGGGGTGTCTTTGTTCTCAAAAATTTAAAAATTACTTGCAAAAAATGCAGATTCTGATCTGGATCTACACTTTTTGCCAAATCCACTGTACAGGCCTGTGGCTTTGAAAGGGTTCAAGAATTAGGTTATAGACATATACACTTGAATTCAATGATAATTGCTTCATAAGAGTGATGTGATATATGTGTATATCATATGTGAATATTGTCTTGTTACTGTATACTCTATGGAACATTGTGTTGGCATCTCCGCCATCTTTGTATGTACACGCCATCTTACAGGTTCACCACTTCGTGCGTTTGACACATACAGTATATGTTTCATTACAAGACACGTGTATGTAGACACGTGTAATGGGGTAAACCTTCCGGGCTAGCGCATGTGTGAGGGATACTGACGTCACGCAAGTTGTGGAAAGCATCACCACGGGACACGAACTGCGATTGTGTAATTGTTTGTACCAACAAATAGATTATTTCTGAAACATACAGTACCTTTCTACATTTCTATTTACAAAACATTTATACACTATTACACAGTGCATGGATCCAACAAACCACTGGTGAATTATTGCAGTTCACATTATTCGGGACTCTTCCTTTCACGGCCTCGAACATGTGGAGCATGTAATACAAAGGAGACGATTCTCATGAACCAAACATGTTCGCGCAGTAGTTCACGTAACTGTTGATCGAGTGAAATGACAGATTGAACCAACAACCAGTCTAGGATAAATAGACGTACATGTACTAAACTCTATTTACACACATGCAATATTAGTTCTGAGTACATAACCCTAATTACATTTCATTACACTGCATTACATTATGACGGAGTAGTCTTTCAAAACGTGTTTTTGTTTCCTTTCTACTTCGTGGAGAGTGACCTAAGAATGTTGCTAATACTTACTTTATTAGGTAAGTTTATGGTAATAGTCTTGCGTTATATTGTAGATTTATCTCTCAATAACAATATAGCGAGTATGAACGTCAACGTCGTGCAGGTTTTTCCTATATTTTAGTGCGCGAAATACAAATGCAATTACGCAATTGTTTACCGTTGACCGCGGTGTAGTGCAACCTGTGCAGCTAATGCAAAATATGACGATAACCTACCGGGATATGGTCCCAAAACGTTTACACAAGCAACCAACGGATCGTCATGTCGCCGTCACACTGCACCGGCAATCATACCTAGCGGATAATTATAATATCACTAGTAAATTGAATTACAATGGTACCACATGTATTATAATTCTCATGAGAAGATTCTAATGAATCCAGTGAACCAGATAACAACATGGAGGCGATTTTCATGTGCATTCCTCCATGACTAAATCCATTAAAATCAGTGCATTCACAGAGCTAATAAAACATGATATAACAGATTATATGTGCACCACATCAAAACCATAATTACTGCATAATTGACATAAATGTGTTGATTATGTTAGTTATTATCCGTATATGTGGACGGAAGAAAATGTATTTATTGGGTGGTGTTTATCGGGGTGTTATTTAAGTTACGTCATTTAGGCGGTTAATGTGGTTAATGTGGTTAATGTGGTTTAATCCCATATTGCACATGTACGGATGGGGGAAAACCTCAAAATCAGAACTAAATATTTACAAAAATATTTTTTATAGTCAGCCTTGAAATTAGAATAATCTGATCTGGTGTCAGCTCCTCGCCAAACCAGTGTTACGTAGCCACACTCCGTAAAGGTAAATAGGTTTTGTACTATTTTTGCTACTTGTATAATGGGCATAACCGGATACAACTCTCAAATAGCAAGAAAGTCAAGACCTATGGTTACCCTTGGCGTGCTCTCAACCAGCTGCCTGTCAGAAAAAATAATGTATGCAAGTTATGCAATTAACATGTGCTCGTACATAGTAGGACATACACAAAGGAAAAGTTACCAGATCACATCTGCAGCTTTTTCTGAACGTCGTGTTTTATCGACAGATAACATTCTAGTACATATACATGTAGTCATTGTTAACAGACCTACCCTAACACCACCTGCATAGCTTAGCACACTATAGCTAATACAATTGTCTTTATTTTTGCTACAAACTGGAGAATACGCTGTTGTGTGTTGTATATGGAGAAATAATACAGCACATGGACAAAACATACAACACCATATTGTCTAACTGGTAAGGTCTTACAACAATATCATTGAAAGTCAATTGAAACTCATATTTAACCCTGTCAACACTACATACCTCTACCATAATGTTTGCAAACAGAGTAAATCACGAAGAGCAGGCTCGTAACGAGCCGTCTTATCAGGATCTGCAAAATGTGTGGATATCGTTCTTATTTCTAAACCAATACCCCTTTCAGATAAATGGAATAGTCTGAAAAACATGGGAGTTTCCATTTCACACTGGTAAGAAATTACATTTGACTGATGTGTCAGCCTGTGACATTGAATATGACATTCACTGACCTTGCAGACATATTTGAATCTGCGTAGATCCAGCCCAGCCGTGCTCCTATCGAGATGGATGAACACTTCACAGATGCTGGTCAATACCTTTCTCTGAAGTATAATATGGTCCTTGTGACAGCGAGAGAAAATATTACCATAATAACCATAGATAGTCGGATACGATTTATTGTACAAAAATTGTGGCAGTAGTTAGGGTTAGTATTGTTGTACTGGTGTATCACAATGACAATGTACATCTGAGACACGCCGTGTGATTTTTAGACCATGTGCCATACTCATGATATTTACACAATTTACAATATTTTCAGTAAATGACGTTGGAAAGCTGATGAATTTTCCATGGCAAATGCGGAATTAATTCAATTGTTATGATAAATTGGCCATCTTTCGACATCGTTTACAGAATTATCACAGTTTTTGTAAAGATATTTCATGAAACAAAATCACATGGCGTGTCTCATATTTGGGTGCAGTTTGTTTTGGTTGGGAAACTCCCTATTTAAAGTGGTTTGTTTACCCAAAAAAATGGTATCCGAATATTTAGGTTTGTTACGGTATAGTCCGCAGACGATAACTTGCTACTTGTTTACAAACAAACCGGTCATAAACAAAACATAGAATAGGTGAGACAGGTAAATATACCTGTGTCAGTATTCCTTTTCAATATTGATTTTGAGGTTTGTATCAAGTCTTATGTAGTCGAGGGGTAAGAGTGACGGATATCAATGCCGTAGGTAGTGAGTTCGAATCTTAGTTTTTTCATGCACATATATTTTGATTTGTTTATGTTTTATATATTTTTTTTTTTATGTGTGTTGCTCTAACAAATTGCATTACTTAAGCAAGATATAGATTACATGTAGAACGTTAGTCTCACTTTGAAGAAAACTAATAACTAAATGCACATTTCATATGTGTGTACTTGAAGATTCTGGAGGATGTTCTCGCCGACCATGTCAAATTTAGGTGGCAGCAATAGTGATAACCCTCGCCGTTTCACATATTTCCATCTCCACCAACCAGTCATAAAAAGAACAGAATGTTATTGACAAAAGTAATGCATTTTATGATGTTCGAACTCTCGACCAGATAAAATGAACAAAAGTTCTGCAAACGTATGGATTTTCTCCCGCTTCGATACCACTGAACCACACACTACATGTCTATTTTGAGCTCCAATATACACTATTATATTGACATGCATGCACGTGCACTTTATAATGTATAAATTATGCACGAAAACGAGGCTAGGATATGATAATACACCTGAACTACCTATATTTGGACTCATCGATTAACCTCCAGCAACTTATTATCGTCTGTCATTTATAGTAGATAATTCACGGATACTGGTCAGCAGTTTTCCAGTTTTCCAATCCCAGTCATATGCTTGAAATAGTCATTCCATCCCACCCGTATTTGGATGAGACTTTGGGACGTTGGGACACAGATAGGCCGTTAAACACCAATAAATCAAATCCCACCATAGGCATAAAAACGATCTTTCATAGTATTTCCATTCCACTGATGTTGTTGTTGCCGTTGAATACATCAATCAATTCTGTTTGTGTCAGTTGTGGTTGTTTGGGAGCATGCGATAGGTAATTTAATGATCAGGATTCATCCTTACCGGAATCCCGACCAGAGGCATTTGGTCTTTGGCTTTCTTATATTTGAGAGTTGAATCTGTTTATACCCCTTATTTATGAGTAATTACTTTTTTGGGGAAGGGGCCAAGTGACTGTGTGGTATGTACCTGGCACCAGGTCAGGTTATTCTAATTTCAGAGCTGAATATATATTTATCTCGATGTAAATATTATGTTCTAATGTTGGGATTTTCACGACAATGCAGCAGGTTAAATGCGGGGTAAAACCCGATGACCTTCGCTGTTGATAGGCCGTTAAAAACCAATAAACAAAAATGTTCGTGTCAGAAAACTACTGTCTGGTGAACAGTGTAGACCCTGATATGATCGCAGTGGTCAGACATATTTTCTTCTGAGCCAACGACAATCAATTAATTCAATCTCAGCCGACAGCCAAGAATGAGTGAATTCGCCCAGTACACCGCCTCCCTTGACATGGCACGAAGGTAGTGTAGGTACGGTTGGTGGACCCAATTTCTCCAGTCACAGCCACATAATATATATTATATGATCAGTCCGTTTAAGGTTTTATACTTTTCAATCAGGAACAGCATATTAGAGATAAATTGCAAAGAAACCTATGAAGGTACAAATGTGTTGTGTCCAGTTTAATGAGGTTCCGCTGTAACCAGGTGTATGGCTGTACTAGTATCCACGACTTGTTTGTGTACTGTGCAATCATGAACAGACAGTACACGTCTAGTTAAAAAGGTGATATTTTTGTTAACAAATATTTTTTCTGCATAAAAACACCACGGTGCACATCTTCAATATGTGTAGAAGACGTGTGTATAGTTTCAGATCGATCGGCTGAAAGGTTTCAGAGAAGTTGTGTACACAAACTCGGTACCCAATATACAAGTGTATAGAAAAATGTAGAACAAATGGCTAAGTTAAAAAGGGGATATTTTTATAAAAAATATTTGTTCGGCATAAAAACACCAAGGTGTACATCTTCAATATGTGTAGAAGACGTGTGTATAGTTTCATAGCGATCGACTGAATTGTTTCGGAGGAGTTGTGTACACAAACTCTGTACCGTATATAGAATTGTATAGAAAAATGTAGAAAAAATGGCTAACTTTAAAAGGCGATATTTTTGTTAAAAAAATGTTCGGCATAAAAACACCAAGGTGCACATCTTCAATATGTAGAATACATGTGTATATTTTCACATCGATCGAATGAACGGTTTCGGAGGAGTTGTGTACACGCACTATGCGATTTTTCTATCAGCCGCCCGCCCGCCCCGCGGAAAAACATAATACGTATAAAAACCAAGATGTTTGTTGTGTTTTTGTCACAGGGTTTACCGTACCATCGCTCTAACCGACTGAGCTACCGGGCACGAATACACACTTCCTCCCCACAGTGAGTTATGTACCATGACATGTTTTACCTAAGAAGATGTGTGATTTTTTATCTTACAAAAATATATTTACAAAAAACAAGATTTTTTTGTAAATAATAACGTGCCCTCCATCAGGTATTTATTATACACGAAAACGAGGCTTATGATAATACACCTGGTTTACATATTGTTGAACTCATCGACTGACCTCCAGCAGCTTACTATAGTCTATCATTTATACCGTTATTGTCCGAGCGGTCAGTTATGTTTACATGTACATTGTGATTATCTTGTGGTCAGTTTTCGTTTCACATCGTAGTATATGGAGGTATGCCTACATTGTATCATATAGTTACCGCGTTGTAACGGCGTTCGTCCGTGCGCTCGGTGTAAGTTTCAAGACGGTGTCCGTCCGTCCGTGCGTCCGCACAATATTATACGTGATTAGCGAAAATGAGTGGCGAACAGCGTAGGTCATAATGGCGAGCACGGTAGCTCCTTACCATACATCAGATCAGACTGCGCAGACGCGAGTTACGGGGATTCCCCAATTTAGTTTAGTAAACGAGGAAGTCGCGTGATCTTCAGTCTGTCGTCCGATTACAGTTTGTCATACCAAAGGTAACGACGTAAAATACGAAACAATACTGTAAGCACCTTTTCGGTATGAGAAGCATATCGCCTTCCGTATCGTGATTTAATCTGACACCGTAAATGTAACCGGAGTTGTTTTATTGTTAAGACCACGCGATACTTACCTCTACAAACAAACACTCTCCAAACCTACCCTATAATATCCAATATAGACATATAGCTCCCATATTATCCCATACCTATTCTATATCCCATATTTTTTTTATTATAAGCACATAGTATTTGCACGGTTTATTTTTCGATATTTAGGGCTGTATGTGGTGCCTGTGGCAATTTGTATTGCTCTGACTAACGTCTCGTAGAATCTCGTTCGGATTTGAATTTCGGGCGTGATCTACGAGATCGCGGCTCATTCCACCGTGAGACGCCAGCCAGAGAAATCAGAAATTTACATGTGTTTCGTAAATTAGTTTTCACACTATTCCAGGTAAGCACTTCTGTCTTTTGCCATTTTATGAACATGTTTCATGTATTATTTCATATAATTTATTCCCTTGTATTGACGTAATGATGGAGTACGACATAGTAAACCCTCCGTTCATGAGAGAATAATATCAGTCATTATTAGCGGATAGTATTTGTACTATTAGCGGCGGAACATCCTGTGAGTACATTTACCTATTCCATGCGTGCCCATATTTATTCCCCCGGCCTGGTCAAGTTTAGTGCCATATAGAATCCTCTCATTGAGACGATTCTACCTGACCATGACTTCAACCTACCACTAGAGAATTGTAAATACTTGTATCCCATGGTTATTACATGTAGGCCCCGGCCAATAAATACACCTTTGTGACATACGTCTGCAGTGTACATGATATGGGGATATACTGAATCATTGTATCAACCGGGCCCTTGTACATATGGAAAACTATTGATACATAAGTATACTGGGTTTATACAATTTGCTAACGGAACAGTTCTGCTTGTAGTCGGTGACATAAATAATAACCCACAGTCATGCAGATAATTACTTAACAAAACCCGAAGGAATGTAGTGTACCGCTTTGAGCTGGCGCGTTTTTATTGTAAATATTTATTGTAAACACGCGCTATTTTTAAATAGTTTTACGTCATATGTTGTAGACATGGTATTTGTATACCAGCGTAAACACATTAACATTCGATAGAATTGCTAATAATATATATCGTTTAGTGCTCTAGTGGGTAGATCTGCTGTAACATAGTGTCAATGATTTGCTGAATAAATGTTGACCTATGCAAAACCTTGTAAAATCAAAATAACTTCACTAGTGTCTGGTTTTCACAATGGTCGACACTAATTTTAAATGCAATTATATAATTTCCTGATCAATTATTTAGATAAATACTTCTGAATTTCAGATAATGACCAATCATAGACAAGTTTCGAACACGCTGTTATGGAGTAAAACCGTAATTGCCAATTGTGGGTTCGTGTGTGGTACATGTAATGTGTCCCTTTGAAATTCATTATAAGTACCATCCACAAAATTGTAATTGGCAATTACAATTACATATAATGTGTCTCTTTAAAATTACTATTTTAATAACAACAGATAAACGCCGCACCTGAACTCGAATAATAGCATCTCGTATACAACGAAAGCCGCGAAACGACAGTAGCTGGGCCCGAAAACATATTACATCATACTTTGCATAGCCCAATATCGATCATTCCCTGTTCTGATATGTTTTTCCCTGACCAACCGTCAAATATCATTATCATATAGGATAACACTGTTACGACTGAGTCTCTATATATCACATGCACTCACACTCAGCCTTTTTCACAGTCTTACATACCATGGCTTCGTGCGAGAGGAGAATAAACTAGCTAGGTTAAATTAACCGCCTCATCGCCTCCTTCATTTAATGCACATATTTCAACTGTATGGCAGATATTAGTAAATTCGGAAACAAACGGACCAACGGTCATTGGCCTGTATTTTTGGGCTCAAATACCCGGGTTTGGAAGGACCTCGAGCCAATTCCTACCCTTAAATATAAAATAATAAGATAATAATAAATATATAAAATATAGTACATGCATATTAAAGGTGCATACCCACTCAATAGGCACAACATGTACTTTATAGGAATTACATAAGTGTATAAGTGTTTCACTATTCCACCAGTTTTAAAAATTGCCAATGCCCGCTATACAGATATAATCATTTAGTAATGTTTATTTTACTGTTAGTGACGCGCGGTGGTATCAAGTTATTTTCATATGCAAATGAGGCATGATATTTTTTCTGTACGACCACCTTAAATTGTGCATAGCCGATAGCAAACTAGAAAAAAATGTTTCTAGACACAGTGATGTGCCAATGTGAATTTTTGCGACGGATGGACGGACAGACAGACGGACAGATTAACATGTTCGAATTATAATTATTTATAATGCACACCCCCCCCCCACTTTCAAGAGTGGCATTTCCATCGTTTTCAATGATATAGGTATACTGTCCGCAGCCAATGTAACATTGCTACGCTAATCAGATGAATCAATATTTCAGAGAGGGGTGACAGTGGGGGGGGGGGGGGGGGAGGTGGGAGATGAGGGGACGGGAGGTTTTATGTGAGGGGCGGGAGACCCACCCCCGTCACCCTCTCATTTCATGCCTGCGTGGCTACGCATCTGGGGCCTGTCGTTTTGTCCTTACGACATTATGTTATATGGTACTGACATTTTGTTGGGTCAAAACGTCGTTATTATTATGACCGGATAATTTATTAAGGGTTATGAAAAAAGCTGACACCGGGAAAATGGCCCAGTTCCCCCGGATATCTCTGTTATGAGCTGGACTGGAGGTAGAGCGAATCCCGTAAAATGTTTCCGCACAGTGT
>JAQRGA010000678.1:0-10778 GCA_029237695.1 Conchocele bisecta | reverse complement strand
ACGACTGGAGACCTGGTTTGGCCCTCACATACGTCTTTGGCATTTTGTATGCGACAGTTGAATCTGGTTATACCCCTTATGTGAGTATTACGATTATTCGTAATCCTATTTTAGGGGAAGGGGTCAAGTGACTTTGGTGTGGTATGGACCTGTCACCAGGTCAGGTTATTCTAATTTCAGGGCTGAATATATTGTTTCTCGATGTAAATATTCAGTTCTGATTTTGGAATTTTCCCCCCAATGCAGCAGGTTAAAACGGGATCGAACCCGTTTGCTCGGCCTTACATGACCTTAGCTGTTGATAGGCCGTTAAACACCAATAAACAAACAAACAAACACAATGAAGTCCGGGTGGCTGTGTGTCCGTCCGCCCGTGCGTCTGTCCGTCCGTCCGAAATCTGAGTTAAAGTTTTTAAATACCTTATATCTCTGCAGTCCTAAGTCACATTGACTGGAAACTTCATATACTTTTTAGTCATGGTCCATATATTCATGCTGTATCTCACGCATGCGGCCGCCCCTGTGCCCAAGGTCAAGGTTAAATGACTTCGAAGTTTGCGTTCCGAAATCTGCGTTAAAGTTTTTAAATACCTTATATCTCTGCAGTCCTAAGTCACATTGACTTGAAACTTCGTATGTTTATTAGCCATGCGGCCCCTGTGCCCCTATGTCAAGGTAAAATTACCTAGAAGTTTTCGTTTTAAGTTTTCACTTACCTACTATCTTTGTAACCGTAAGTCAGATTTGCATAAAACTTTGTATGCTTATTGGGCATCAAGCTTTAAATAAATACACTCTGAGACCATCAAATGCCTCGGTGGGCTCGACATGCGGGCCGCGGCCATCTGGTATTGTCACAGCAACTGCCTGTCAAGGCAAACTAAAATGCAGCTGTTGGTCTATAGACTATCGTTTTTATCTATCCAACCCAGGTATGACATTGCCTCCACGTATGCATTGTTTCCACGTATGTCACAACAAACTGTGCACAAATCATGTCCATACATCATACGAATATGCCAATACTATTGAGAGTAGATGGATCTTTTTTCCGATAGCTAGCAAATGCAAATAGATTCAACTTATTGTTTGCAACCAGTGTAGACCCAGATGAGTTGAACATGTGAAAGCTTATGTGAGTATTGCCCATGTGTCGTAAACCAACTAGTCACCGCTGCTGGCATATACCGTCTGATATTGTTATATATTTTGACTGTTCTTTAATTCAATTTGTCCATTTTTGTCTCATCTATTCCCTCATTATTGCATGGCAGAATGGACTATATGTAAACACATTGCAAACACTGAATTCAGCTACAATCATGACAATGATCCTATCCATATACATATTCACTGTTTTCATCCCTTTCATTCTGCTCATTTCTCTTCAATTATGTCTTGCTTCTGTCTGTTTCAGACGGCCGCAACCTGTACGGAATTGCCTTTAATACTATTGAGTTGCCGCACATACACTGTTCACGATCCAGCAGGTGGGTGGTGGTCGGGCGAACGTGACGCCGTAAATTAACGGTATGGGTTCCTCCTTATAGGAATCACGATTTGCCTGGTTTGGCCCTCATGTACGTTTTTATCTTTGGCTCTTTAGTTACCTGGGAGTTGAATTGGGTTATTGCCCATTATAAAAGTAGTAAGATTATTACTGATCCTACTGCTTTCGGGAGGGGCCAAATGATTCTGGTGTGGCGAGGACCTGGCACGAGATCAGGATTATTCTGATTTCAGGGCTGAATATATTGTTTTGTTATTGTAAATATTCAGTTCTGATTTTGGGATGTTCACCCCATTTGTGCATGTACTTGAACATGTATATGTACTTGTACAGGTAATATATGGGATTTAGTACTAAACCCATTGACCCGGCCTTAAATGATCTTAGCTGTTGATAGGCCGTTAAACCCCAACAAACAAACAAACAATCAAGCAGCTCTTGCCGGCTCAGCTTAGTTTTGACTGTCATATTGGGAACATCACCGGGTGTTTCACCGCTCGTGGAAGAGGAAGCAGTAGAAAACATTGACCTAACTTAGACATTGCGTTTCTTTCAACTTCATGTTTTAGCCCACCATTTGAACCGTCTCACTGAGTGTCCTGAATCTTCCTCAAAGTGACATAGTCATGTGTTGGTGTTCTTGCATTTATTCCTCAACCAGTGAAAACAATGGACAGTATGAAAGTCGTATCTGTGTTCTGTAATTCCATTTTTCGGCACATGCAGTGCTGGAAAGGCGGTGCTTTAAATGCTGAATTTGTTCACACATGGGTCCTGTGCAAAAATTCTGACTGCGGGTTTAATAGGTCATTTGGGCTATACTAATTTGCATTGTTTTTGTCTCGCCTGTGAAAGTGGAAAGCGAGACATAGGTTTTGCTTTTCCGGAGTCGTTGTCGGTGGCGGCGTCATCATTCAATGATAAGTTTTCGTGTTACAATCATTACTTCAACACCTTATCAGCTAGAGTTATCAAACTGTATACATATCTTTACTATGATATGTGCATAAATATAGGACTATTCTCGGGGCCCCAGGGTCAAGGTCATGGCCCCAGGGTCAAGGTCAAGGCGGACCAAGGCGAGACATTTGATTCCGCGGAATGTTTGTGCTTGAAATTGATGTCTTTCCATGTGGCAGTTACACGAGCGGTTACAATTTTTAAGGTCGCAGTCCTCAGGCGAGTTGGTTAGTTTCGAATATTTCCTATGGGCCTTCTAGTAAATATATAAAAAACACATGTCTGTGACTCGTGAAAATGTTCTACAATTAATTAGCCATCATCATATGGTGTTTTCCACTGCATAAAACATCTTTCTGCAAAAATATGTGATTTTGCTTGTATCTGTGTCATAATTTCAGTTGCAGAGGAGTGCGAAACTGCTGCTCGGAATTGTCGTTTGAAATGTTTGCAGCCATTTAAATGTTCCGTTCTGATTTTGGGATTTCCCCCGTAATGCGGCAGGTTAAAATGGGATCGAACCCGATTGCCCGGCCTTACATGACCTTAGCTGTTGATAGGCCGTTAAACACCAATAAACAAACAAAACAAACATAGTGCAAATTCCGCACGGTATATTTGACATCCATGTTGTGTAATAGGTGGCCGCTGCCAAATAAATGCATATTTGGGCCCATTTTGTGTAAACACAGCAGAGTGCAGACAGCGTGTGTATTATGTCTGAATTGGCTTTGTTGTTAATATAGCTCTTGTACCTATCAGGTAGCAAGTGCATGCAGCAAACAGATTAAGTGAAAATGTGAAGTGAAAATAATCACAAAAATCTGTTTCGGCTGTGGTCGCAGGTCCGAAAACTCCATAAACTGTCTAAAATGTGTAAAGACTGCCACCTTAATCTTCCCCTGACATAGCTACTGGAGGATAACCCGATGTTGTCTCAAATGGAGGTATACCACGGGTTGTTGCCCTTGGATCCTGTGTATGTGTAATCCCGAATGTCTGATCAGCTGTTTTTGTGGTATATGGGTACATTCGTGTTTGATTTGATGTCGGAACACTTGCTTGATAACCCGTATTCGGATGTGTCTCCAGAATAAGTGAGGGTGGTCTAATTGCAAAGTCGCCGACATTTGTATTGCTGCTGTGTACATCATGCCCCAATTCAGGTGCGTCGGAACAGGTCCGACAGGCGCGGCAAAGGCCGGTCAATACTTTTGACAAAAGTATGTTTCATTTAAATATTTGGAATTCATGTATACAAAATAAACCCGGTCAGGAATGTTATTATTATTTCTGCAATTTATCTCATTTCTCTTAAAAAGTGTATGTTGTTACCACTCAGTTGAACCGTCTCGGCACAGAGAGGTAACCACATACACTTTGTGTGGGTTGGTTGGGGGCACCCCTACCTTCGCCGGACCAGAGACATAGACAGAGACTTAAAATTCTTGGCCGGACTAATCTTATGATGCTTCTGACACCCCTGACATGTATATTACTTTGAACTATATCAGTCTCACGTGGTTCTATACATCACGGGGTATCAGCGGGGGCATCTATAGTCGCGAACAGGGGCTGATTTGTGTACAGGTGGTCATTTGTTTGAATTGCCTCCATTCCCAGAGTCTGGTATTGTGTACAGGTCGGTATTTCCCGAACTTTATATGTCCGTTTTACACTGGGCATGCCATGCCCATTACCGGAAACATCGGATGGTCTAGATTCTCAAACTGTAGCATCTCCTCCGCAGGGACACACATCTCCAAAATAGCGGCCATGGTAAGTGTTGGAAATAAGTTGTAGGTGTTGGAAGGGACATGCCCACTCAGTAGGCACAACGTTTTCATTACATCAGAGACATCATCATATTCTAAGACATTTTCTGACAAAATAAACATTCATTCACTATTACGGCACTCCACATATTAATGCCATTATTATACATTTTATATCAGACGTAAATTTTCACACTGATACAACTGCACGTCACTATCAGTAAAATATATATTACTGAATGATTATATCTGCATAACGGTCACTTGTAATTTTTTAGAACTGGTGGAATAGTGACACAAATAATATACACTTATTTAATTCCCATAAAGAACCTGTTGTGCCAACTGAGTGGGCATGTACCTTTAACCTCGTAGAAGGTACTAGTAATGGTAAAGCAGATCACATGTTAGTATGTGGTGGGCACCCGTTGGTTATGAAGTTGTGCAAGTATGGTGGTTCTATGTGGTATAGTAAGTGAGAAACAGATTTGAGCGCAAAAACTTAAGATTGAAAATGGCTAAGTCGATTTTTGCGGAATAAATATGTCAAGGTCAAAACTAGAAAATGTGTTCATAGAGCATGGATGCCTCCACTGGTAGCATTGATAGTAATAAAAGGGCATCGTCATTACGAAGATTAAATAGACGGAGTACATTTTCATTGTATTCACAGTTCGCCACTAATAATATATAGGTACATGTACTACCGATGGTACCTGGTTAGGCGTCATTCAAGTGCATGCATACTGATTGCTGATTTGTATTAAATGATAGGACTACCCATCCACTTTCCTCATCACCAAAAACAGGCTTCTTATACGTGTGGGTCAGTTTGTGTTCGGTTTAAACATTCAATACCGTCGCAATTATGCCATCTGACATGTCCATTTCATATTTTAATTTACCAGAGGTCTGACAAAATTGCAAATAAACGCAATGCCGACATCGACAAATGTCATTAGCATAAGCAACATCTATTTGATGGACACTGCATTGTCTGAGTGCGTATGCAGACCTACCAGGATCTAAACTGTGTTTACAAGGTCGTGACCCATGACACTGTTGCATCCATACTGCCAGTAACTGCCAGTAACAATATGTAACAGTACATGCTACCAAGTGGTTTACCGTGGTTTTGCAGGGATTTATTTCCTTGAAGGAAATATTTCCTCCGAGACGTGAGACTTCCGCGAAGAAAGAATTTACACGCTAATTGTCAGTTTTGACAACGTTATACATGTAAGCTGGTATAAGAGCAAATTTCACATTTTTCGAAGAGCATGGAAAATACAAATTATTGACATATGTTAATTCGACAAAGAGACTCGTGCTTCGCTCTCATTTATTTATTGGATTTCCAGATGTCTCGGTGGGGGGAATAAATCTGGTATTTCAAAATGGTAGTTGTGAAACTCTATGTATTGCCTGCAGGGGACGTGCACTTTCAACAGACGCTTGTACACCGTCCAGTCGCTATGGATGAAGTACCAACAATCGGGTAGTGTAGCTAATAGACACCGAGTCCCGAGACGGAGGAAGCTTCAAGGTCGGTAGATCGTCGTGTCACATTTACGAGACTGACACACAACTGATACTACTACCGCCAGAGCTACAATTAAACTTTATTTATTTTACGACGATTACAAACAAGCGCGAGAGCACTTATACAAATGCTTTCGTTGGCACAGATGAAGGCGTTAGGGCGGTCATTAATGTGGGAGGAAACCAGAGAACCCAGAGGAAACCCACTTGTATGATCTGGCGACCACCATACCATCTCACATACTGCCAGTGCCGAGTATCGAACGCGGGGCCGCACTGGTGAGAAGTGCGCTCGTTACCGATTGCGCTAACCGGACAACCCTTAATGATCGGGGTGGACACACGCGGTATTAGCCATTCTACTCAGAAATATTGTAATTCTGTGAATTTTACATTCGCGGGTGGTCAACTTAATTACTTTGATCAATATAATATTACAAGTCTAAGAGTGATCGCATAATATATTCTACATTGCCTTTCTAATGAATTAATACTATATATAAATCGCCTTTTATACTGATTGTATCTTAGATTTTTCTAAAAACATTGACTTTCCAATTATAGGTTGAATTAGAACTTCGTGGAAACATGAGTCAAACTTATGAAAATCAATATGTGCAGCTGGAGAATTCCGCATACATGTAAATACAGGTACAGGGATCCTCCAAACTATCGGACAAAACTGGCAGTTTGTTTACGATATTTTTCTTAAAATAGCAGCTAGGGGCATAAAATTGTTGAACAGAACAATCGTCGGTTCTTGGTTTCTCAACTCATGTAAACTATTTAGCAAAATGTGCCATGTTTCTCACTTAAAATTGGGTCAGATCATCAGTCGTAAGATTGCCCCAAAATTAACATTGACAATCGGTTATCCGGACAAAGGTATAATCATCGTATAACTTGTATTCTCAACATGCAATCATAATTGTATCGCATGTAAGCCAGTGCAAACAGCTTTGTGTAGTTCTTAAGAATAAACAATCACCATTCACTTCTTGGAAAACAATGTATTTATAGAATTTATTGGATTTCTTGATGTAATGGGCGCACTCGATTGCAAGCCACCGCGCGACTTTTGATGCTGTAAACAACTTTTGGACAGAGTTGAGGAATATTTTCAGCACATTTTACTAAAAGGTTTACATTGGCTATATATTCTTCACACTGGCATGGAAACAGCAAGCACCTGAGTGACTTAGGTGTGTTCGTTGCAAAATCGGACCAAATGAATGCGTTTAATTAACAGGTATTTTCATTTGTCCGATAAACTGATTGTCCGGATAATTGGTATGACCCCTGTATAGTTATAGTAATTTCCCCTTGTTTATCAATTCTTTATTTTCACTGGCAGCAATTACCGGGAATGTTAAGAAAATGTTTGTCGAATTTTACATAAATACAACGGATCCTCTCATGAGGTCGCCAGAGTGTCCGATGTCGATATATGTCACTGTGAATCAGTCATATGACTGGAGAAATGGGGCTTATGAAATTTGTAACCAGTGTATCTCCTGATCAAATAACAAACTTCCGTAGCCTGATAATGGTCTACAATCGTTGTTAGAAACATTATGGGTGTTACATTGATGGAATGGCAGACAATGCAGATCCTGATCAGACTGTGCGGAAGCACATGCTGATCTGGATCTACACTGGTCGCATAACACATCAGCCCCAATTCTCCAATCACAGCCACAAATATGAATTAGTATCAGAGATGGATGTCCATGAAACCAACCAAATTAAGTATACAGAGACCGTCTGTGTGTCCTGTTTAGAGATGATCCACTACAACGTATTCACTTGATGTCATGACTGCCCATTGTGCGTTAGTATAATTGTGCTTGAGTATTATCCTTACAATGCGTATATAGACAGTCTCAAATGTGGCTGTGACTGGAGAAATGGGGCTTATGGGCTTTGTGACTGGTGTAGCTCCTGGTCTACGTTTCTTACGTGGTTCAATCCAAACAGTCAGTCGTTTTAACCAGTCAATTTGGACACAAAGTGTTAGTTGACATATTTGACCTTGCTTTTATAAACATTTGTGTCCATATCCTTGAACAGTCATGCTATTTGGTGACCAACTTTGTGCAGAAAACAAACCTATTCGCACTCGCACTGTTTCGGACCCGACTTACAATCATATCCTGTGAACATATCCATCATCATTTAAATACTGTTTCATACGCGAGTTGCACTCGAAAGCGTGTACAAACTTGAAAGCTATAGTCTCAACAAGCATATACGCATTCACACAGGTCAACAGTAGTACAAATGTGAGGTTTGTTGCAAGAGTTGTCTAGATTATCCCACGCAGTCTGATCCGGGTCCACCCTGTTCGCTAGCTAGTCGGTAAATTATCTAGATTTTCACTGTTCACATTAATACAGGATTTTTTCATAAAACTTGGTAGTTTCATTTGTATTTCAGTTTTTAGCTCGCATGCACGAAGTGCAGAACAGCTTATGGCATACCCCTAGCGTCGTCGGCGTCACGTCGGCGTCCACAAACTTAATGTTGGGGTAAATGTCTTATAACTTCTGTTTTCTTTCATGGAACACCTTGTTATTTCATACATGCATTCATCAGACGACCCTCTATCATGCTGTAGCAAATCCATGACCCACCACCCATCCCTTACACCAAAGTCAAGGTCACAAACTTAGCACATTCATAAACTTAACGTTCGGGTAAATGTCTCATAACATCTGTTTCCTTTCATGGAACGCCTTGATATTGCATACATGCATTCCTCAGATGACCCTCTATCATGCTGTAGCAAATCCACAACCCACCACCCAACCCTTACCCCAGGGTGAAGGTCACACACTTAGCATGTTCATAAACTTAATGTTGGGGTAAATGTTGTGTAACTTCTGTTTCTTTACAGGGAATGCCTTCATATTTCATACATGCATTTATCTGATGATACTCTATCGTGCTATAGCAAATCCATGACCAACCCCACCCCTGTCCCCAAGGTCAAGGTATTAAACTTAGCACATTCAACTTAGCACATATCACTTAACAACTTAGGTATTCATAAACATAACGTAAATGTCTAACATCGGTTTCCTTTCATGGAACGCCTTGCTATTTCATACATGCATTCATCTGATGATCCTCTATAGAGCTACAGCAAATCCATGACCCCCCCCCCCCCCACCCCCCCCCCCAAGGTCAATGCCACAAACTTAGCACATTCATACATGCATTCGCATTCCCCATGTGAATAGCTATCATGCTGTAGAAAATCACCAACTTAATGCGTTCATAAACTTAACGTTGGGTTAAATTGTGTTTTACTTACGTTTTCAGGGAGCGCATTGATATTTCATACATGCATTCATCTTAATATGCTATATCATGCTATAGCAAATCCACGACCCACCTTCCACCACTGACCTCAATGTCAAGGTCCACCGCACACCCCTTAACCCAAGGTCAAGTTATATAATGTTCACGTTTTTTATACAACTGTGCAAAGTTTGAGTGAAGGCTGCCAACAGACGAGCTTCGTTGTCTTCTGACAACTCTTGTTACCTACATTACAACGTAAACATGATAAACATGCTTATCATGCTTATTGCTGAATAGGTGTGTAGTGTGTAAGAACAATAACTCTCACAGCAAGGCCGTGACCAGTGATGTGAGAGTTGTCGTTCTTACACACCAAACACATTTGAAAAATAAAATTGCATGCACCATACGACAATTTGTTATCAGTTAGCGTGTATTCGGTCAATGCTTAGCGAGTTACCTGAAAATAAAAATATGACTGAATGTTTGGAATCACAGACATAATCCTGGTATGGATTGCCTTTCTCACTCATCATACAAACTATATCAACAATAACATCCATGTTTCAATGTCTTGCAGACAAGCAAGAAGAAATGAAAAATATTAACAGCCGAAATAAATGAAAAATGGGGGGCCTACCTGGATGCAGGAACACAACATTGATGACTAACGTAAGTATCTCTATACATGTATTTATATATTTTACCATTGACTAGCATAAAACATTACACATTGTGGCAAAATATTATCAAAATCCGTGAAGTGTTTCATAAGTTATTGAAAAATGAAAGGTGTAACTAACGCACAAATGCTATATCCACTCCAGTGATCCACTCTTGTCTGTCAGGCTCAGCTCGGAAACACTAGAAATTCCTTGGTGATCCTTGGAATTCCTGGTGTTTACTAAACTTGACAATAAAATGGATATATCAAACGACAGTGGCCTGGTATAGTCTATATATATGGCCACTATCACGGCCAGATCTAGATCTTCAAGGTAATGTTGGTAATTCAAAACTATATTTCAGCAATGTGTTGCTGAAAAGCATTACCGTCGTTACCAGCATTACCATCAACAGCTGGAGCTGGCATGTCATCATCAAGCTCTATAAGGGCGTCTTCATACCTTATGTCATTCCTCAAGCATGCTATATCATGTAGAACGAAACATGATGACGTAATGTCAATAGCACGCTCAGGAGTGACGCGCAGGTACTTCGTACATGGAAACCTGTTTTTTTACAATGCAGAATGTTTGCTCGATGCGAACACGTGTCTGGCAATGAGTTTTTGTTGTATTAAGCTATATTATTGGCATCAGTAGGTTCGTGCTATGGCGTCGGTAAGAATGGCCTGCAGTGGGTGGTTGGTCGGGCGAACGCGATGGTGTAAATTAACGGTGGGGTTCCTCCTTATAGGAATCACGATTTGCCTGGTTTGGCCCTCATGTACGTTTTTATCTTTGGCTCTTTTTGTTACCTGGGAGTTGAATTGGGTTATTGGCCATTATAAAAGTAGTAAGATTATTACTGATCCTACCGCTTTTGGGAGGGGGTCAAGTGATTCTGGTGTGGTGAGGACCTGGCATCAGATCAGGATCATTCTGAATAAAAAAAGTTTTTTATTGTAAACATTCAGTTCTGATTTTGGGATTTTCCGCCCATTTGTACATGTACAGGTAATA
>JAQRGA010000670.1:0-14305 GCA_029237695.1 Conchocele bisecta | reverse complement strand
GATAATTCTCCACAGCATTCATTTGGTTATTCGTAGATGTAGTCATGATAGTCCAGGCAATGAACAACAAAAAGGTTAACAAAGCTTTGTCACCTGAAATAGGTCAATTGGCCGGTTATTATACCAGAACAAAATTATATCCATGGCAACTTCGATTATTCTGCTTAAATCCAAGATGGCCACCAATTTATAAGTTCTAATAGTAAAACTGATATAAAATTAGTAGTCAGCATCATATACTGTAGTTACGTTTAATGTCCATTTCGAACCAAATGTTTGATACCTTTTAATTTGCTGACACTTTAGTGGTCATCAGATGTCAAGGTTATGCGTTAAGGTCAAGGTAAATGTAGAAATTAAGCAAATTAAACCATAATCTAAACTCATTGTTATATGTAATACTATCTTTTGACATTTAATCACGTTTTACAGAGATAATTATCATTTGCTTTCCGACACATTTGATCCAGATAAAAGGTAAAGGTCATGCGTTATGTCAAATGTTAAATATGACCCATAAGAAGCCACACTTTGTACATATTAGTTAAAATGTACAAGTTACATTGACAAAGAAACATACATGATGTATAATAGTGATTGAGCCAGGAGGTGTCACCATTACCACTTGGGGGACGCATTGTCACTATGTGTTCTTGAAAGGTATACATGTATATCCCAGCATATACTTTCTGCATGATAACAATTTATAAGTATTCGTTAAAGTGTGTATGCCCTATAAGTGGACCCCCATCACAGCAACAATTCTGTCCGTTAAAGGGCTGTTTTGCAAACGTTCACATACAACTGCGACATAATCGCATGTACACGCTGTAAGACGTACTGAAAACATTGTAATTGGTATTTAAGATTTACATGCAATCGAACTAGAACATTTTCATTCACAATGGCCGCCAACATCCAAGATGGCCGTAAATACACCACTACCGTACCCCACCACGCTAAACTATATATAATACTATTTTTTTACCAGTTCTTGGTTTATTCGTACTGGATTACATTTTGTATAGCTGATGTACAGGCTTATGCTACTTCAATACATATTTATTACTCGAGAAATTATGTATATAAATCGAAAATGGCCGCCAACAATCACAATCTCTGTTAATTGGCCACCATGTCAATTGTATATCATCATTTAACATTTCCACACATACTTACGTTCGATCATACGTACACAGTAAATGGCCATGACAATAGCCAAACAAACTTGGATAACTGTTTCCAAAATCCAAGATGGCCGCCAAATATCACGATCTATCATCAATTTACATCGTGTTATCCATTTGATGGCATTACTCATTTGAAACCAGTATACAGTATTACATTGACACAGTAAAACAAATGAAACACATACTTGGATAAATGCTTAGTTTACCAAATTCTAAGATGGCCGCCATAACTTCACATTGTACAGCAGCAATTTATTAGTATGGGCTATTTACTATTGGATACGACGTTACTGTAATGTTTATTTTTCTGTTGTGGCAGGGTTTATAATTTGGAAAGTATTATAATATACCCGAGTAAGTAAGACCTTTGCTTGAAACAGACATAGTCACTTTGTTACTTTGATTTTGGTTTAGTTGAATTCCCAAAGCAGTAATATTACGTGGGATGGTGAAATATTTCAAATTATACAATTACATGTTGTTCATATTAATATGTCTGAGCGTCAACCTATACGTTGGGGATATGACATCCAGACTGAAAGTACTAACACTAAGTTAGCTCCACAAGATTACTAACAATTATTATATATTTATATAATGATGTTTAATGGTTTATCATCAGTTAGTCATTTTACGTCGGTTAACAGGGTCAAGTCCGATATTACATGTTTATGGATAGAAGGTTAATCCCAACATCGGAACAGAATATTTACAAAAAATAAATATAGTCAGTGTACATGGCTTCGCACACTTTACATGCATTTTGATAATAATTGAAACAAGTATGCAAAACAAGTTTGCCTTTGTTTGTATTTTGACAGATATCACACTCAACACCGGAAATATGTGTGGCACATGTCAGACAGTTCATACGAGATCAGGGATCCGCCATTGTTGTTGTACTACAATAATCAATTTGAAAACACATTGGCGTGTACATGGCCGAAACACTTCCGATATAACTTATACTTAGAATCTAACAATTAAAATTGATGTTCAGCATCAATCAATTGTATGTTCAAATAATAAAGAAATATTAACCAAATAGTTATGAAGACACCCACAATGGTGATGTCTGGCGCCCTGCTACATTAACAGACTATTCAAACGATTGGTTCACCGTGCATGAAAACAACGAAATTAATAGTATTGACCAAACACCCACACCATGGCACCGACGACAATAAACCAACATTACAATCCTACTATTTGTGCCTGGGAGAGAATGAGCCGAAAAAGTAGCGACTGGATCTAATCAACAGCGTAGGAAATAATAATCCCTCAATACAACGTGATAGCATCGGTGTGTCAGGTATGCTGCGTGGTTTCCGGCGACTCGATCTGTTTAGTCGATTTATCAATACACAGCATCGGTAGGTCAAATGTGTTGCGTGGTGTCCGGCAGATCATCAGGCAATATAAAATATATCTGCTGTATCCATAAGCACGAAATGTCTTGATTCGTATTTACCAAATTTTAACTGAAAAACTGAGCCAAAACTGTGAAAACTATAGAGGAAAGAATATGTAGAGTTTTAGATACAAAACAAGACAGACCAAAACGCCATAGGATAAGTTGGCACAGGGCACTATTTTCGCCGTTTAGGCGTAACACGACAATATAGCTGCCCCCATGGACATTTGCGTGACATAATATGCTATCTCAAGGGAGATAACATATAAAAACAAGAGGGACATGATGGCCCTAATTCGCTCACCTGACTCCATGAACACCTGAGGAGAATGTGACATCGAGTTCATGTGTTTTAAAAAAATTGTGCTATTTTTATATGGCGGTCATCTTGGATTAAGCGATGACTCTCATTTTACCATATCTGAAAATGCTTCACCCAAGGATCTTAACTTACTATGAAGTTTGGCCAGAATCGGCCATGTGGTTCCTGAGAAAAAGACGTTCAAAATTTCGAATAAAAAATAAAATTTGAACCAAATTTGACCTCACGGGCCACGCCCATTTTTGACCCCAGGGTCACCATTTTAACACCTTTGAAAGAGCATTCTACATCGATCATTCCTACTAAGTTTCGTCGAAATTCGGCAGGCGGTTCATGTGAAGAAGATTTTTAAGAACGACTGCTATTTTTAGACGGCGGCCATCTTAGATAAGCGACGACATCCGTTTTAACAACTGAAAATGCTTCACACATGGACCATAACTGTGAAGTTTGGCCACCATGGGCCAAGCGGTTCGTGTGAAGAAGAATTTTGATATCTCTAATAAAAAAAACGACATTTTGACCTTTCGGCGGCCATCTTGGATAACATGACCATCCAATTTCGACAAAAAATGTACCAGTGCGATCGCCTCTTTAATACCTTCGATTTGGTATAGACATGACCATATTCGGTCAAAAATAAAATTTGACCCCAATATGACCCCACGGGCCACGCCCATTTTTGACTACGGGGTCACCATTTTAACAACTTTGAAAGAGCATTGTACATCGATCATTCCTACCAAGTTTCGTCGAAATCCGGCTAGTGGTTCATGAGAAGAAGATTTTTTAAGAATATATGATATTTTTAGACGGCGACCATCTTGGATTAGCGATGACCTCCATTTTAACAAATCTGAAAAGGCTTCACCCATGGACTATACCAAGTGGTGTCGAAACCCTCAAATAGAAGATGCATACCATGGCCCTCAAACAGCATAGAGGCATACCATGACCCTCAACTAGCATAGAGACATACCATGGCCCTCAAATAGTATAGAGGCATACCATGACCCGCAAATAGTATATAGGCATACCATGGCTCTCAAATAGCATAGAGGCATACCATGGCCCTCAAATACCATAGAGGCAAACCATGGCCATCAAATAGCATAGAGGCATGCCGTGACCCTCGAATAGCATAGTGGCATACCATGACCCTCGAACAGCATACAGACTCTCAAATATATAGACGCATACAATGGCCATCAAATAGCATAGAGGCATTCCATCACCCTTAAATAGCATATAGACATACCGTGGCCCTCAAACAGCATAGAGGCATACCATGACCCTCAACTAGCATAGAGACATACCATGCCCCTCAAATAGTATAGAGGCATACCATGGCTCTCAAATAGCATAGAGGCATACCATGACCCTCAAATAGCATAGAGGCATACCATGGCCCACACATAGCATAGAGGCATACAATGGCCATCAAATAGCATATAGACATACCATGACCCTCAAATGCCATAGAGGCATACCATGGCGCTCAAATAGCATAGAGGCATACAGTGACCTTCAAATAGCATAGAGACACACCGTGACCCTCGAATAGCATAGAGGCATACCATGGCCCTCAAATAGCATAGAGGCACTCCGTGAGCCTCAAATAGCATAAAGCATACCATGGCTCTCAAATAGCATAGAGGCATACCATGACCCTCAAATAGCATAGAGGCATACCATGGCCCACACATAGCATAGAGGCATACAATGGCCATCAAATAGCATATAGACATACCATGACCCTCAAATGCCATAGAGGCATACCATGGCGCTCAAATAGCATAGAGGCATACAGTGACCTTCAAATAGCATAGAGACACACCGTGACCCTCGAATAGCATAGAGGCATACCATGGCCCTCAAATAGCATAGAGGCACTCCGTGAGCCTCAAATAGCATAAAGCATACCATGACCCTCAAATAGCATAGAGACAAACCATGGCCCTCAAATAGCATAAAGGAATACCGTGACCCTCAAATAGCATAGAGACATACCATGGCTCTGAAATAGCATACACTCATACCGTGACCCTCGAATAGCATAGAGGCATACTATGGCCCTCAAATAGCATAGATGCATACCATGACCCTCAAATAGCATATAGGCTTACCATGGCCCTGAAAGAGCATAGAAACATACCATGACCCTCAAATAGCATATATACATACCATGGCCCTAAAATAGCTTAGAGGCATACCATGGCCATCAAATAGCATAGAGGCACACCGTAACCCTCAAATAGTGTAGAAGCTTACCATGACCCTAAAATAGCACAGAGACATACCATGACCCTCGGAATAGAATAGAGGCATATCATGGCCATCAAACATCATAGAGGCATTCCATGACCCTCAAATAGCCTACAGACATACCATGGCCATCAAATAGCACAGAGGCATTCCATCACCCTTAAATAGCATATATACATACCGTGGCCCTCAAACAGCATAGAGGCATACCATGAACCTCAACTAGCATAGAGACATACCATGCCCCTCAAATAGTATAGAGGCATACCATGGCTCTCAAATAGCATAGAGGCATACCATGACCCTCAAATAGCATAGAGGCATACCATGGCCCACACATATCATAGAGGCATACAATGGCCATCAAATAGCATATAGACATACCATGACCCTTAAATGCCATTGAGGCATACCATGGCGCTCAAATAGCATAGAGGCATACATTGACCTTCAAATAGCATAGAGACACACCGTGACCCTCGAATAGCATAGAGGCATACATGGCCCTCAAATAGCATTAGAGGCACTCCTACCGTGAGCCTCAAATAGCATAAAGCATACATGACCCTCAAATAAAGCATAGAGACAAACCATTGGCCCTCAAAATAGCATAAAGGGAATTACCGTGGACCCTCAAATAGCATAGAGACATACCATGGCTCTGAAATAGCATACACTCATACCGTGACCCTCGAATAGCATAGAGGCATACCATGGCCCTCAAATAGCATAGATGCATACCATGACCCTCAAATAGCATATAGGCTTACCATGGCCCTGAAAGAGCATAGAAACATACCATAACCCTCAAATAGCATATATACATACCATGGCCCTAAAATAGCTTAGAGGCATACCATGGCCATCACATAGCATAGAGGCATACCATGGCCATCAAATAGCATAGAGGCACACCGTAACCCTCAAATAGTGTAGAGGCTTACCATGACCCTAAAATAGCACAGAGACATACCATGACCCTCGGAATAGAATAGAGGCATATCATGGCCATCAAACATCATAGAGGCATTCCATGACCCTCAAATAGCCTACAGACATACCATGACCCTCAAATAGCTTAAAGGCAAACCATGGCCATCAAATAGCATATAGGCATACCGTGACCCTCAAATAGTATAGAGGCTTACCATGACCCTCGAATAGCATAGAGACATACCATGGCTCTCAAATAGCATGGACGCATACCATGGCCATCAAATAGCATAGAGGCATTCCATCACCCTTACATAGCATATAGACATACCGAGGCCCTCAAAAATCATAGGCATACCGTGACCCTAAATAGTATAGAGGCTTATAATGACCCTCAACTAGCATAGACATACCATGGCCCTCAAATAGAATAGTCATACCATGGCCATCAAATAGCATAGAGACATACCGTGACCCTCAAATAGTATAGAGGCATACCATGGCCATCAAGTAGAATAGAGACATATCATGGCTCTCAAATAGCATACAGTCATACTGTGACCCTCAAATAGTATAGAGGAATACCATGGCCTTCAAATAGCATAGAGGCATACCATGACCCTCAAATAGCAGAGGCATACCATGACCCTTAAATAGCATATAGACATACCATGGCCCTCAAGTATCATAGAGGCATTCCATAACCCTCAAATAGCATAGAGGCATACCATGTCCCTCAAATAGCATATAGGGTTACCATGTCCCTCAAATAGCATATAGACATACCGTGGCCCTCAGATAGCATAGAGGCATTCCATGACTCAAATAGCATACAGACATACCATGGCTCTCAAATACCATAGAGGCTTACCATGACCCTCAAATAGCATAGAGGCATACCATGACCCTCAAATAGCATAGAGGCATACCATGACCCTCAAGGCATACCATGACCCTCAAATAGCATAGAGGCATACTATGACCTTCAAATAGCATAGAGATATGCCATGACCCTCAAATAGCATAGAGGCATACCATGACCCTCAAATAGCATAGAGGCATACCATGATCCTCAAATAGCATAGAGGCATAAAGGCATAGAGGCATACCATGACCCTCACCTAGCATAGAGGCATACCATGACCCTCAAATAGCATAAAGGCATAGAGGCATACCATGACCCTCACCTAGCATAGAGGCATACCATGACCCTCAAATAGCATAGACGCATACCATGACCCTCAAATAGCATATAGACATACCATGGCCCTCAAATAGCATAGAGTCATTCCATGACCCTCAAATAGCATACAGACATAGCATGGCCCTCAAATAGCAGATAAGCTTACCATGACAATCAAATAACATAGAGACATACCATGACCCTCAAATACCATAGAGGCATGCCGTGACCCACACATACCATACAGACATACCATTGCCCTAAAACAGCATAGACGCATACAATGACGCTTAAATAACATAGACATACCATGGCTCTCAAATAGGATAGAGGCATACCATGGCCCTCAAATAGCATAAGAGGCATACCGTGACCCTCAAATAGCATAGTGGCATACCATGGCCCTCAAATAGTATAGAGGCATACCATGGCCATCAAATAGCATAGAGGCATACCATGGCCATCAAATAGCATAGAGGCATACCGTGACCCTAAAATAGCATAGAGGCTTACAATGACCCTCAAATAGCATAGAGACATACCATGGCCCTCAAATAGTATAGTCATACCATGGCCATCAAATAGCATAGAGGCATACCGTGACCCTCAAATAGTATAGAGGCATACCATGGCCATCAAGTAGAATAGAGACATACCATGGCCCTCAAATAGCATAGAGGCATACCATGACCCTCAAATAGTATAGAGGCATATCATGGCCTCCAAATATCATAGAGGCATTCCATGACCCTCAAATAGCCTACAGACATACCATGACCCTCAAATAGCTTAGAGGCAAACCATGGCCATCAAATAGCATAGAGGAATACCGTGACCCTCAAATAGTATAGAGGCATACCATGACACTCGAATAGCAGAGACATACCGTGGCCCTCAAATATCATAGAGGCATACCATGGCCATCAAATAGCATAGAGGCATACCGTGACCCTAAAATAGTATAGAGGCTTACAATGACCCTCACATAGCATAGAGACATACCATGGCCCTCAAATAGTAGTCATACCATGGCCATCAAATAGCATAGAGGCATACAATGACGCTTAAATAACATAGACATACCGTGACCCTCAAATAGTAGAAGCATACCATGGCCATCAAGTAGAATGGAGACATACCATGGCCCTCAAATAGCATAGAGGCATACCATGACCCTCAAATAGTATAGAGGCATATCATGGCTCTCAAATAGCATAGAGGCATATTGTGATCCACAAATAGCATAGAGGAATACCATGGCCTTCAAATTGCATAGAGGTTTACCATGACCCTCAAATAGCAGAGGCATACCATGACCCTCAAATAGGATATAGACATACCATGGCCCTCAAATATCATAGAGACATTCAATGACCCTCAAATAGCATATAGACATACCATGGCCCTCAAATAGCAGATAAGCTTATCATGACAATCAAATAACACAGAGGCATACCATGACCCTCAAATAGCATAGAGGCATACGATGGCCCTCACATAGCATACCGTGACCCTCAAATAGCATAAAGGCATACCATGACGCTCAAATAGCATAGACATACCAAGGCTCTCAAATAGCATAGAGGCATACCATGACCCTCAAATAGCATAGAGGCATACCGTGACCCTGTAATACCATAGACATACCATGGCCCTAAAATAGCATAGAGGCATACCATGACGCTTAAATAACATAGACATACCATGGCTCTCGAATAGGATAGAGGCATACCATGGCCTTCAAATAGCATAGAGGCATACCGTGACCCTCAAATAGCATATAGGCATACCATGGCTCTCAAATAGTATAGAGGTATACCATGGCCATCAAATAGCGTAGAGGTATACCATGGCCCTCAAATAGCATAGAGGCATATCATGGCCATCAAATAACATAGAGACATACCATGGATCTCAAATAGCATAGAGGCATACCATGACCCTCAAATAGCATATAGGCTTACCATGGCCCTGAAACAGCATAGAGACATACCATGACCCTCAAATAGCACATATATATACATGCCATAGCCCTAAAATAGCTTAGAGGCATACCATGGACATCAAATAGCATAGAGGCATACCATGGCCATTAAATAGCAAAAGAGGCATACCGTGACCCTCAAATAGTATACAGGCTTACCATGACCCTCAAATAGCATAGAGACATACCATGGCCCTCAAATAGAACAAAGGCATATCATGGCCATCAAATATCATAGAGGCATTCCATGACCCTCAAATAGCCTACAGACATACCATGACCCTCAAATAGTTTAGAGGCAAACCATGGCCATCAAATAGCATAGAGGCATACCGTGACCCTCAAATAGTATAGAGGCATACCATGACCCTCAAATAGCATAGACATACCATGGCTCTCAAATAGTATAGAGGCATACCATGGCCATCAAATAGCATAGAGGCATTCCATCACCCTTAAATAGTATATAGACATACCGTGGCCCTCAAATAGCATAGAGGCATACCATGGCCATCAAATAGCATAGAGGCATACCGTGACCCTAAAATAGCATAGAGGCTTACAATGACCCTCAAATAGCATAGACATACCATGGCCCTCAAATAGTATAGTCATACCATGGCCATCAAATAGCATAGAGGCATACCGTGACCCTCAAATAGTATAGAGGCATACCATGGCCATCAAGTAGAATAGAGACATACCATGGCCCTCAAATAGCATAGAGGTATACCATGACCCTCAAATAGTATAGAGGCATATCATGGCCATCAAATAGCATAGAGGTATACCATGGCCCTCGAATAGTATAGAGATATACCATGGCCCTCAAATAACATAGAGACATACCATGGATCTCAAATAGCATAGAGGCATACTGTGACCCTCAAATAGCATAGAGGAATACCATGGCCTTCAAATAGCATAGTGGCATACCATGATCCTCAAATAGCACAGAGGCATGCCTTGACCCTCAAATACCATAGAGACATACCATGGCACCAAAATAGCATAGTCATACCATGACGCTTAAAAAACATAGACATACCATGGCTCTCAAATAGGATAGACGCATACCATGGCCCTCAAATAGCATAGAGGCATACTATGACGCTCAAATAGCATAGAGGCATACCATGACCCTCAAATAGCATAGAGGCATATCCTGACCCTCAAATAGCATAGAGACATACCATGACCCTCAAATAGCATAGAGGCATACCATAACCCTCAAATAGCAGAGGCATACCGTGACCCTCAAATAGCATAGAGGCATACCATGGCCCTCAAATAGCATGGAGGCATACCATGGCCCTCAAATAGTATAGAGGTATACCATGGCCATCAAATAGCATAGAGGTATACCATGGCCCTGGAATAGTATAGAGGTATACAATGGCCCTCAAATAACATAGAGACATACCATGGATCTCAAATAGCATAGAGGCATACCATGACCCTGGAACAGCATATAGGCTTACCATGGCTTTCAAATAGTATATATACATACCATAGCCCTAAAATAGCTAAAATACCATAGAGGCATACCATGGCCCTCAAATAGCATAGAGGCACATTATGACCCTCAAATAGCAAAGAGGCATACCATGGCCCTCAAATAGCATAGCATAGTATGCCTGTATGCTATTTGAGGGTCATGGTATGCCTCTATGCTATTTGAGGGTCATGGTATGCCTCTATGCTATTTGAGGGTCATGGTATGCCTCTATGCTATTTGAGGGTCAGGGTAATCCTCTAGCATAGAGGCATACCATGACCCTCAAATAGCATACAGACATTGCATGGCCCTCAAATAGCAGATAAGCTTACCATGACCCTCAAATAACATAGAGGCATACCATGACAGTCAAATAGCATAGAGGCATACTATGACGCTCAAATAGCATAGAGGCATACTATGACGCTCAAATAGCATAGAGGCATACCATGACCCTCAAATAGCATAGAGGCATATCCTGACCCTCAAACAGCATAGAGGCATACCGTGACCTTCAAATAGCATAGAGGCATTCCATGACCCTCAAATAGCATAGAGGCATACCGTGACCTTCTAATATCATAGAGGTATACCATGACCTTCAAATAGCATAAATAGCATAGAGGCATACCTTGACCTTCAAATAGCATAGGCATACCATGACCCTCAAATAGCATAGATTCATACCGTGACCCTCAAATAGCATAGAGGCATACCATGACCCTCAAATAGCATAGAGACATACCGTGACCGTCAAATAGCATAGAGGCATACCATGACCCTCAAATAGCATAGAGACATACCGTGACCGTCAAATAGCATAGGCATACCATGACCCTCAAATAGCATAGATTCATACCGTGACCCTCAAATAGCATAGAGGCATACCATGACCCTCAAATAGCATAGAGGCATACCATGACCCTCAAATAGCATAGAGGCATACCATGACCCTCAAATAGCATAGAGACATACCGTGACTGTCAAATAGCATAGAGGCATTCCATGACCCTCAAATAGCATAGAGGCATACCATGACCCTCAAATAGCATAGAGGCATACCATGGCCCTCAAATAGCATAGAGGCATACCATGACCCTCAAATAGCATAGAGGCATACCATGACCCTCAAATAGCATTTGCTGAATCTTGCTGACAATTTCAATTTGGTCAATTTGTCATATTTACATGTACGGTAGTTGTTACATTACCTACACATGTAACTTGTCGTGACAAAACTGGACATACAGATTTTGATCAGAAATGAACACTGTTTAATTTCAGTTGTGGAAATATGGTTGGCGCCCATGTTACATGTTTACCAAGATGTGGTGACCGTCAACAAACATAGTGAAGAAATACACTATAGATCACATAGAAAATGTATTACAAGTATATAACTCATTACAATACATGTACAGGTATGTATTATAGTGTACATAGAATTGTTTTTAATTTTAATCGTCTCGTTTGGGATCACAGTATAAACAAGAACTGGCATTGCTAAACGAAGCTAATCCACTCGATGGCAGCCTTAATTAAAAGAAAACAAGAAATGCGTCTGTCGAACGCGGATGCCACCTGCAGCATATTTGAGAAACTGTGACAAATTGGTTAACCAAAAAGTGTGACGGACGGACAGACGGACAGACAGACGGACAGACGGACGGTCCAAACACTATATGCCACCCGTTTCTTCGAAACCCGGTGGCATAACAAACAAAAAGCAAGTCCTCAGTGACCTTGACCTTGGGCGGTCGGGCGTGGGTCGTAAGCAAAACAAAGCACCATCCCTAGACACATATTGTGGCAAAATATTATAAAAAACGGTGAAGCTGTTCATGAGTTATTCAACTAGAAATGTTGCCTGTCGGCACACGAATGCCCAGCTGGCAGCCAAAGAAAACGAGGCATATTTGATTATAAGCCATTTACCCGAGCGTTAAGGTTTTGAACGCACCTTGACCCTGGGCTTAGTCGGGGCGGGACGAATGTGGATTTGTCACAGGGCGGTAGAGGACCATTGTAGCAATGCGTGTGTGAAATGTGAAGCAGATCCGAGCAAGGAAACACAAATTAGAAGCCATTTAACTGAATGTTAAGGTTTCAAACGCACCAAGTCTGTGACCTTGACCCTGTGCTTAGCGGGGGCAGGACGAATGTGGATTTGTGACAGGGCGGTAGAGGACCATTGGAGCAACGCGTGTGTGAAAGTTAGTGTAGGATTGAGAAACGCGCACGTAGATTTATCCCAAAGTGGCAAGTAAACAATTAAAGTGGAAAAGGTGAAGGTCAAAGGTGAAGGTCTAAGCAATGGGTGGTGGAGTGTGTAAGGCATGTTCATATGTATCATGTGTATAAATATTTAAGCGATTGGCAAAAGTATTGAGAAGTTATTGTAGGATTGAGAAACGTGCACATAGATTTGTCCCAAAGTGGCAAGTAAACAATTAAAGTGGAAAAGGTGAAGGTCAAAGGTGAAGGTTGAAGTAATGGGTGGTGGAGTGTGTAAGGCATGTTCATATGTATCATGTGTATAAATATTTAAGCGATTGGCAAAAGTATTGAGAAGTTATTGTAGGATTGAGAAACGTGCACGTAGATTTGTCCCAAAGTGCTAAGTAAACATTTAAAGTAGAAATGGTGAAGGTCAAAGGTCAAGGTCGAAGTACTGGGTGGTGGAGTGTGTAGGGCATGTTCATATGTATCATGTGTATAAATATTTAAGCGATTGGCAAAAGTATTGAGAAGTTATTGTAGGATTGAGAAACCTGCACGTAGATTTGTCCCAAAGTGCTAAGTAAACATTTAAAGTAGAAAAGTTGAAGGTCAAAGGTCAAGGTCGAAGTACTGGGTGGTGGAGTGTGTATGGCATGTTCATATGTATCATGTGTATAAATATTTAAGCGATTGGCAAAAGTATTGAGAAGTTAGTGTTGGATTGAGAAACGTGCACGTAGATTTGTCCCAAAGTGCCAAGCAAACATTTAAAGTGGAAAAGGTCAAGGCCAAAGGTCAAGGTCGAAGTACTGGGGGGTGGAGTGTGTAAGGCATGTTGTTTATGTATCAACGTGTATAATATTGACATAATATGTGAAGCCATGTAGAAGTTACTAAATGAATATGGTAATATCGGACGTACGGACGGACGACGGACGGTTCGGAACACTACCTACGGACGCCTGTAACACTTTATAAGGCCGTTTACCTTTCGGTTAAGCGGGGCATAAATATGGTAATATCGGGACATACGGACGGACGGACGGACGGGACGGACGTACGGGACGGACGTACGGACGGACGCCGGTAACACTATATTCCCCCCGTATCTTTCGGTAGCGGGGGCATAAAAATGAAAGGTGTTACTAACGTACGTACGTATGCACGCACGTACTTACATGGACTAACGCTATATCCTTGCTTGCCTATCGGCGAGGGGATAATAAACAAGAGCTGTAGGAGAACAGCATAGCTCGACTACGAGGGTTGTCGATGTACACATAGCTTGACAAAGAA